>JANHGN010018227.1:6113-149767 GCA_024605025.1 Megaceryle maxima
CTCCAGAGCAGGAGACTCCACAGCCTCTCTGGGCAGCCTGGGCCAGGCTCTGTCACTCTCACAGCAAAGAAGTTTCTAGTCATGTTGAGGTGGAAATTCCTAAGTTCCAGCTTATACCCATTATTCCTTGTCCTATTGCTGGGCACAACTGAAAAGAGACTGACCCCTTCCACTTGACACCCACTCCTCAGCTATTTATAGGCATTAATAAGAGCCTCTCTCTGACTTCTCAAGACTAAACAGCCCCAGGGCTCTCAGCCTTTCTTCATAGATGTCCCAGTCCCTTAACCATCCTTGTAGCACTCTACTGAACTTCCTCCAGTAGATCCCTGTCTCTCTTGAACTGGGGAGCCCAAAACTGGGTACAGTATTCCAGATGTGGTCTCACCAGTAGAGGGGGAGGAGAACCTCCCTAGACACAGGTTTCTTAATGCACCCCAGGAGACCATTGGCCCTCTTGGCCACAAGGCCCCATTGTATGGAGAACTTACTATCTACTAGGACTCCAAGGTCCTTCTCCATAGAGCTGCTTTCCAGCAGGCCAACCCCTAATCTTTACTGGGTCCTGGTGTTATTCCTCCCCAGATGCAGGCCTCTACACTTGCCCTTATTGAACTTCATGAGGTTCACCTTCGCCCAGCTCTCAAGCCTGTCTAGATCTGTCTAGATTGGCTAGCAGCACAGATGGACAGACAGACAAAGATAATTGTTACCTAATACATGGGTAGTACATAGACCCTAAGGATATAATGACTCACAGCTCTGAGAAAATCTATCACTCCTCCCAGCTCCTTTTTCAACACATTATACATTTAAATTACAGTGTTTTGTAATTTATCATCACAACCTATCACTAAGGGGACCTCAGTGTCTTCTGTTTCTAAATGTGGACCTTTACAGTGCAGTATCTCTCAGCAGAGATGAGGAGCCTTGCTGGCAGTTTGAGCATTCAGAAGTAAAGACTTGATGGGTGGTTATATAAAAGCAGGCAGGCTGCTTTTCCCTAGGCTTTCAGCAGTGTTTCGATGTTGGGACAGTGCTACAAATGGTGCAAAAGATTTCCCTACCCATTCTCACAGGTGTCTTACTCATGTTCTTTTCTCCACTGTCTATAAAATTTGGTACTTTGAAACCACTTTAAATTGAAGAATACTTGTAAATATTTTTCTCAATGGGAACGTTGTACAATTTTGTAAAAAAAAACCAGTCTCAATTTCTGGTAATTAGGTAAGTGGTAGAAATCATGCAGCTGGATTATCCTGTTTACCAGGCTCTCAGTTGGAAAAAACTTGCCTCTTTACCATAAGCAGAGCAAATCTAAAGGGAGGAGGGGGGAAGCTGTACTCTGTGTGGGCTATAGCTGCATTTTACTACTGATTATTTTAAGATCCTGAAGCAAAAAAGAAACAAATACCAGTTTCCATACCTGAGACAGCATGCTAGATTATGGCTTTTCACTGAAGTCCTGATAGCTTTTTAGGAGATACTCTGATCTCTGTGTAAGAATAAGAAGCCTTTACTTTACCTGTTAGTGAGCACTTTGGGACTCTACAAGCCATAAGCACTGAAAAGTAATAGCTGTGTTGGTGCTACAAACACACAAAGCAAAAATAATGACCTTTTCTTACACTGTAAACCTTTTGCATTTGTTGTCCTCTTAGTATTCATAAGTAAGTGCATTATCCCCTGGTAAATCTCCCGTGCGCAGGCAGCCAGATGGCTTATACATTGCCAGCATCCTCCAGTAAGTCTTCCTAGAGCCTTAAGTGAAGTAAAAATAGTGCATGGGCTTTGGCTTCTCCCTCTCTGCAGGGAAATTTGTCTTTTAAGCAAGGTATCTGGAGGAGGAGGAGTCTGAAATAGAGACCTTATGTTGCAGTAAGCCAGTAGTGCTTTCTAATGAGAGCATTCTGCATATATTGGGAATTTTCCTATAAGAAATGCCCCAGCAGTGTGGCTGCAGTGATTGCTTCTGTCTTCAGAGCTAAAATACCTCCCTGTTGTGCTAAGCAGATAGGCCTGTCTGGCTTCATCCAGGTGATATATATTCAAATTGCATACACTTGTCTGTAGGAGGAGGATTAGTTTGGCAGTCCTAGTGCAGCTTCTGTTGAAGGCAGCGAGCTCGTGAAACCGTTTCTTTTTCTGTGCCTCTTAATTCACGGCTCAAATTCTACACCTGCATAACCCCCCACTGCTTGTTTGCTGGAACAGACTGTCACCACAGCTCGAGGGGACTCAGTGCAACCTCTGTACAGCGTTGGGACCCTGACAGCTTTTCAAACCCTGGGGCAAAGTGTCCCTCAGAGGAAGCAGCCTTGTGATCTCGGCCAAGCAGTTTAATCTGGGTAGCTGCTAATGAAACCAGTGGCACTGCTCCTGAGCTGAGGTCAGTTACAGACAACTCTGTGTGCAGCTGTGCACGAAATCTAGCCCAGGGTCAGCACAAACCAGTAGCATGATGCTAATCTCTTAGGCTTTACAGTGTGACTCTGCTGCCTTTAGTGGAGTAACCGTTGTGTCATCATCATTCCTGTGTACGCAGAGTAGCCCAAAGTACCTGTTAAAGTGCTGCTCTAGTCACGACAATTAGTAAGAGGAAAAAAGATGGATGCTGCAAGTTTTCACATTTATGAGGATTCAGGTACCTGAAACAAGGTAGATACTAATCACCCTAATGAGAAAAACATTAATCTGCTTCCAGCTCCCCTCTTCCCACCTCACCCCTAAAATTCACTGAGCAGCTGTCTAATCTTGGAGATTATCTGTCCCGCTCGTAGGCTGGCCATCAGCAGAGATCATCTGCCCTCACTGACTGCCTACAGTCCAGCACTCTCTGCATGCTGAGAGCCACCCTCCCAGAGTAACTGGGGGCAATGGATCCTGCCTGAAATGCAGTGAGATTTGAAAGAGCACCAGAGTAGTGCCTCAGTCCCCTGAGAGGGGGAGTGGCACTCACACAGAGATCAAACAGATGCTCAGGAACAACTTGAAACTCAAGATGGAACAAACCACAACAGTCAGAACCATTTTCACCCCTACATACAGCCAGTGTCTCTCACTCTGACCCACTGAGTTCTACGAAGAGCTCAGATCACCACCCTCCAAACACTTCCTTTTTCATCCATAAGAGTTTTAGAAAACTAATTTTTTTTCTTTTTTTTTTCCCAGAGAAAAATAACATGCAATGACTACATGATCTTATCTGATGGAAGCAATTTTGTTACTACAATAAGTGACTGCATTACCTGAGCAGTAGCAATTATTAGAATGAGCTGTGTAGATCTAGTCAAAATTAGTTTCCTTTTAATCTCAGTCCTCTCCTGCTCTCCCTCACTTAAAATCATCTGAAGTAACATCTTCTGTAACAACTTCTTTTCAGTTTAAATCTTCCTTCCTGCTTCTCCCTTCTCCCCCTTGCCAGGCAGCATTGTTGACTCTATTATAACACGATGATCTGGCCAACTGACATTTCCTAATGAGAACTTGCAACTTTAATACCTGTAACAGTCACGATTAGGGATCATTAGACTCTTGAGACTAATGTTTGTTCGAGACATTTTGATCAGCCCCACAGGTTGTTTTAAATGCAGCATTGGTTCTCAATTACATGTTCTTATAATGCTTCACGTAATGCATGGCCCTCTCCTTCTCTCCTGTCACACTCTTAAAGGCCAGAAATTTCTGTGGTGTCTTTTGTACCAAACTCACACTTGTGTGTCACTTTCATCTTGCTCTCACGTTGGCTGTGCCTGCTTTCCTTCACCTCTTTAAGTTTGCAGGCTTTCTGGATAGATGGATGAACCTTTATAATGAATGAGATGAGGTGCAGACCATGTGCAGATGTTGAATAGTGATCATGCTGCAGGCAGATTCCTTCAGACTGTGCTGCTGGGATGGACCAAACAGTTGGGTTCAAACTCCTGTTAATAGTTTGTAAAGGGAGTGGACTGAATTCTGGTGTCTAATATTTTCTAGCAGGACTCAAAATGTTACAACAGACCAGGAAAAAAGGTTACTTCAGCAACTCAGAGAAATTACTAGAGTTATGAAAGAGGGGAAATTCATAGATGGCATCTCTCCTGAGAAGGAAGCTGAAGAGGCTCCTTACATGGAGGACTGGGAAGGTAAGCAAGAGCCTTTCTTGCCATACCCTGATGAGAAAAAAACTGCATGAGGATTACTTACAGTCCCAGATACTTTCCAAATTTTTTGTTGACTTTGTCCTTCCTTTTTCAGAAGTCAGTGTTCAAAACTTCACAAGAGAAGGTTTGTTTTCCCAACCATAATAGAAAGAAAATAGATTTTGAGGCATCCAGCATTTCTTTTAGTGTAAACACTATGCTATCTGCTGCCAAAAGTGGCATATGAATATTCACATATGCTCCATCTGCTGCTGTGTCTTGGCTGCTGTGGGTTTATAGCTTTCCCTTCCTTCGCTGGACTGGATTTCATGCAAAATCATAAAACCCTTGGAAACCTGAATCAAGTTTTTTTGTTGTTTTTGTTTTTTTTTTTTTATAACATTATAGTTTTTACTTTTGCTTAGTCATTGCTTATTTCTTCCAGTGTTGTAAAAGTGAACTTCAGGGAGCTTATCTTTTAAAAATTCTTTATGTTAATGCCCTTTCGGTTCCTTTGTGTTTACTTGTTACATAAAGATGTTTTCAAGATAGCCTAGTTGAGCTGCTCACTATCATAATTTTAAATGCAGCCTTAATGTCTTGCTTTTTAAGAAGCTTTCAAAAATGATCCAAAACATAAAGCATAAACAGTGGCCTCGAGCTCTGTTTTTTTAAGTCAAGTTCATGATGCATTTTCTAAAATGAAATGCACAAAGTCATTGACACATCTGTTTTTTCAACTTGACAAATAATGCTGTTTATAGCAAAAGTCTTCAAAATGTGGATCAGTCAATCTGTAGACAAGAGAAAAAACCTAAACCAGATCTATTTAAAGATGTAAGATGTGTGCCTTTCACTTCTTAGCTCCCATAGCTTTTGGTAAAGCTCAGATATTCACTCCTGAAAGTCAGGGTTGATATCCTGGCTCCATAAAAATAAGTGGAGCTTTCTAATCATCTCCTGAGGAGTCATGTTTTGCACAGTCCTGCCATGGATTTATACTGTGACATATACTTGGGATTAAATATATGACACATGCTGGCAGTGCTAACAGCTATTCTATCACTTTAAGCTGCATATCACTTTATTCCTAAGGTTATCCAGAAGAGACCTATCCTGTCTATGATAATTCCGATTGCTTCAAGCGCAAACATGACACAATCCTTGTAGATTACCCTGACCTGAGCCAGCCCTCTGCAGAAGAGCTGGCCGAAAGAATGGAGGGCATGGAAGATGAGGACTACCTGTGCAGTGAAGCCTTGCTATCTGATCTCACCATGGGAAGAGCCAGTCATGAGTTAATGGGGGAAAAGGATGAGGTAGCCAGCATCAGTGAAGAGGAGAGGGACCTTGATCACAGCCAAAGCTCTGAGGAGTGCTGCTGTTGTTACCAGGATGATGATCCTGCTGCCGTTGCGGAGAACGCTGGATTCCACGCTGAGAGCTGCAGCGAAGCAGATGAGCCAACCCAAGAGGACCTGTATGTCGAGTCAGAAAATGAAAATGCAGCACTGGAAAAGCAAAAGGCCAGTGATTCAGATGAAACAGGCACACTGAGAAAGCGTACCACGAAAGGACTGGAGTAATAGGTACAATAGTTACCTAGATAGTGAAGGTAGGGGTCATAAAGTGTCATTTTGTTCCCAGTGAAGACTCTGTTCATCTTGTACCAATTTCATCCCTGTGGTAACAGTCGCATCATCTACCTGAACTGAAAGCAAATGCCCTCTTCTGTGCAGTCTTGTCATGGCTTACCATGACATTGCCAACAGCGCTTTGTCCTTGCTTTCTGGAGACTGGTATCTGGGAGCAGATTACTCAGTTCAGATATTAATGATTCTTTCCAATTCTGAAGCAAAAGTCTTTGGTTTTGCCCTTTGTCAACTCACAGTTAAACAAACGTCTCTTCTGACTCTCTCAAAAGTATCTGTTTGTGTGCTACCAGTTATGAAAATTAATCAAATCCATACCTATTTATGAGATTACTGGGAAGCTGGAGGAGAAAGTAAGCCTGAATGTCAACTGATCAGCAGAGCAGACTGTAGTCACAGACAGGACTCTTTCTCAGTGTGTCATTGCTGCTGTATGCCCAAGAAACTCTTGTCACTACAATCCACAAAATTCCTATGCTACTCCAGCCCACAGCCCATCTCCAAGTTTCTTCCATGCTGCAGGACCAGTAGCCTAATCTGTTTTGTGTTCCAGGAAGGGCGTGAGCAAGACTGAAGCGTTAAGAGTTGCTCTTTGTCTTTGCCATAGCCATGGTGAAATGTCTTGGTGAAGCTCCCAGATAGATATGAGACCATACTTTGAGTTACAGAAGAACACTAAAAATGTCCCTGAGGATTAAGAAAAAATAAAGCAGTGAGAAGGTTTGTCCTTAAAAGTGGAAAAGAGAGCGAGGATGAACCTCAGATAAAATACAGTTGAAGCAGCACTGGAAACTCCTTATGTTAAATAACCTCCATACTGTGTAGGTACTTTATCAAAGTATTTCTGACATTGGGTATGGAAAGACATAACTGTTTCAAATAAATTACGTTTAATATTTCTGCACAGTGTTCTGTACTGACAAACACCGGAACCTCTATGACAAACACAAGGTAAATTCTGTGAAAATACAAAAATTGGTTGTTGCACATACTCGTAAATAAATAGATTTGCTACAGAATATCAAAAAGTTACTTTAAAAAAATGACTTTTGCAGGCTTATCTAAAACTTCATACAGGCTGGAACAAAAATGAGATGCCTGACTTCTCAAAAACAGGGCAAGACAGTGTTGGGTGCCAACAAGTGTAACATATTACAGGCATTATGAAAAAACATGACTGATTAAATATTAAGATCTTTTTTTTGTCAGTTTTGATACTTTCCACTCTTTAATCTAAAGGAAAACTAGACCTTAACGTACTCAAATTTTATTCTGCATGATTTTTTTTTTAAGAAAGGCAAAGATGAATCAGATGTTTACTGTGGGAATGAAAAAAAACCCTAAACTGCCTTTTCATTTTATGGCGACAGAAACATTCCTGTAGCAGTTACATTTTCTACTTCTTGAAGTTTAAGTAAACAAGTCAGAAAGAAAGGTGTATTTTTCTTTATAGGCACATTCTAAAACTGATATTTCTGCAGCTTCTCCTAACCACTGGGTTTTTCAGACTGCCATTAGTTGGATGAAGACAGTGTTGGGTAACAAAACCAGTTCAATGCCTAGGAACTCTCAGAAATTAACCACCTCAAAAGTATTTACTTTCTGGGCTACTTCTAAAGGTGTACCAAATTAGAAAACATCCTCCACAGATATTTTTTCCCTTGTTTCCCTACTCTGGAGTTTAAGAAATTGTTCAACAAGGAGGAACAAGCCCCAGCATTGCAGCGATAGGGCAGGGCTAGACTCACTGCATGAAAAGTCAAAGGAAAAGGGAAGGGCAGTTGGCTCTGTAGTAGATGCAGGCACTTAGAAGGAGAGCTTTTGAGAGCATTTTTTACAGTCATTTCCACAGATCCAACTTGTTCACAATTATTTTTAAAGAGGTTTCAAATACCAGACCTCTCTAGAGATACTTTGCTACAATTAACACCAAGACAAATTAGTATCATGGTTTATGCTCTGGGAACTGTGGGAAGGAAGACAGTAATACCCAGATATCACCAAAGGAAATTTTTTAAGACTATAAATGTATATATGTGTGTGCGTGTGCACACAGAATGTGTTTGTGCATCTACCATTGGAAAATGGTGGGAAAGTCATAAATTAAACCCACTCCTAATACTAAGAATATACTGGGCATGTAGATAACCCTTTATAGTCTGTATATAACCACCAGAGGACCTGATGTTCCTGTCACCAAGTACAGGATTTTTTTATTTGAAATAAACTGTTAGTTTCAATCACACGAAAAGAATTTTACACTTTTAAGATACTAAGAAAATTAACAAAGCTCCATTTTTTTTTTCATATGTGTTTTACAGTAACCCGCTGTAAGAGGCTTGTTTCTTACAGAGTCAGTTTCTTAAGGAAAATCCCTGCGTGATTGGCTAATTCTTGTGCAGGGTCCCACTGTTATCCCTCAGAACACGGGCAACTATTAGCAATGTTTGGGGGTGGGTGGTTTGTTTTTGTTTTTTTTTTTAGTGTCCATAGGATTTAATGGCACATTTAATAGCAAAGGTCAAGTTCTTCACCAGCAGACATTTCAGTTCCCCCTTTGAGAGTCAGCAAGGTTTCATGGGATGTCTGCGAGAACAAAATTTGGCCTCACTTCCAAATCCAATCTTCTAGCTTATTCATGTCAATACTGCCCAACTTTTGAGATCCAGATAAACCCACTTTTAAACCAAGACAGACAAGAAGACATCGGGACTCTTGTGAGAGATGTAAGTGTGGCATCATGGAGACACAACAGAACTTAGAAAGAAGAGTTCGGTTACAGCAGCAGGCTTTGGACCAGGTCCGAACCAGAAATAAATGGGTGCCATACAAATCAAGCTGTCGAGGAGAGAAACAAACGGTACAGGCAGCGTTCCTCCCAGTGTCACTCAAGGTAAGCGGTGCCCGGCGCAGTCCGTCAGCGAATACCGGGGCCGTCACTCGCTCTAAGCTGCCAAGCCGCCTGCCAGTTCTCCAGCAAGAGCTCGCCCTGTGTCGTTCCCCAGCACATGCTGCTGGAGTTCCTCCACAGCTGTAAATGGGGCTGGTTTGCTTCTCGGCAGCTGTACTCCTGGGACTGTGTATTTCTTTTTTTTTCTGGGCTTAGGGCTCAATCTAGTGCAAGTGTAATAAAAAAAGTGTTATCTTCTTATATGCAATGCAAACACATGAAAAGTTCAAACAACTTAAAGACCCACGGGTCCCCATTTTTGCCTTTGGGAGGAGCTATTTCTTCCATATGAGGGGAGCTGTATCTTAATGGCTTTGATCCTGCAGTTTCTTTGCTAAGCTTCCATGCACACCTCTGTCCTCTGACTGGTGACAAGCACAGGGGTGAGAAACAGCACATGGGAAAAACCGTGCATTGTTACACAGCAGGATGACAGTGAGCACGGTAATAGTTGCATTGCTTAGTGATAAACCCATCCATAATAAACATGGTGTGTGTGTTTTTCTTATATGGTGGCTGCTTGCATGAATGCTAAGAGGGGCTCTCTGCCTCCAGATCCAGGCAGATATAAATGAAGAAGAAAAAGAGAAAGGAAGATTATTTTCTGAGAAACAAGCATATCTTTGATGGGTACTGTAAAAATAGACCTAGTTACACTGGCATCATCTACACCACACTCCTAGCATCAAGCTCTGCTATACTAGTAAAGCAGTTGCTTTCAGCATACAGTCCCCAGATCCCTGGCATCCACAAAACCCAAAGCAAAAGGCACACGGTTGTCGGGAAGCTTAAATTCATCGCATGGGTAGCAAATAATAAGAAAAGCACTGAAAACCACTGCAGTAGAAAAAGAGGACATGAGAAGCATGGCCTCTAGTGTGTAGGTGCTGAGCTTTGCAAGTACAGTTCAAGCAGCCAACTGTCCGAAATGCTGTGCTGTAAGTTGGAATTGCCACCCTGAGAATGCAGAAGGGGGAATCCCTCTACATATGTTGTCCAGTATCTTGATCAGAAACCTGCTCAGCACTTGAAAATTCACCAGCACCCTTGAACTGCCCAACGTGATGAATATCCCCCCTGAGGATGATGATGCAACCGGCATCGAAGGCCACCCTGCTTTGAAAGGAGAGCATATACACAGGGATTTAGCACTCTTTAATTCACAGATATTAACTTTACAGGTTTCACTGTCTTAGATTTCTGGAGTATCCCCCTGTGGAAAAAAACCCATACATGTTTGAAACAAGAGAAAGTTATAGGTGGAAAAAAAGAAAAATCAGGAAGCTTAAACCAAAGAAATGGTAGTAACACAGGCTACTAAGAAGCTGAAAAGCATCTATCACCTGTGAGAAAGTATCTGGAGTGATACCAAATAGGAATTCATCCTCCTGGACTTATCTTTTGGACTACATAGCACAACCCATGCTTTTTACGAAAAGCGTTGTTTGTTGGTTTTTTTGATTGTTTGGTTGGTTTTTTTAATCCTAAAACAACAACAAAAAACCTGGTCACAGTGTCATTGAATTCAGTAACTCTTGAGAATCCATCATAAAGAGCCATATTCCACTCTCAGCTTTTTAAGACGACGTTGTTACAAATCTTGTAAGAGTCAGCATTGCTGCTGTAGCCTCACTTTACACCAGAATTAACAGTACACAGCTTTGTTATCTTTTCAGCCTACACTGTAAAACACTGACTCTCCAAATAAATACAGCTAGGAATCAAATGTAGCCCCATTGGTTTTTTACTCGGGAAAACTCAGTGGGCCTGATTTAAGTTACTTACTGAGCAATTTTTCAGTCCCTGACACTTGCACAGCACCCTCGTATTTGTTCTGGGCCATCCTCATGAACTAAAATGCTTGAAACTTGATTTCAGTGTGATTTCAATTGCCCAATGAGAACTCTCTGTAGTAGGGTGGGTTGGTTTTCCAGTATTCCAAACCAAAGCAAAGCAGTTTAGTCTTCACAGTGAAGTTCAACAGAGAGACCCTTTCTCTACTACTTTTGCTTGCCCATGGCAGTAACTAGAACACAGGTTTAGGGACTAAGACCTCAGTTTTAGTGCCAGCTCTAAAATTAACTCTCTTCTTTTCCTGATTGCTTTTATCAACTGCCAATCACAGCTCCACTGCCACTGACAGGTGAATAATGTTTACCTGGGGCTCCTGAAGTGCTATAAGGCTTTACTAGCTGATGTGTAGCGACTTTGTGAAGTGTTGGGTTTAGTTTGTGGCTGGTCATTAAGGCTGATGTTTACTAACACAGATTGGCCCCAGATGGAGCACACTGCAATAGGCATAAAAGACCCAACACAAAGCCCAGCCCCCTGAATGAAGGGGGCTGTTTTGATGAGAGAGGGATGTATCTTTGGGCCAGGTCCTTGCACCGTGTCCCAGATGTAGTATGCAAGAGGGCATCTCAGCAGATATTTCATGGCACACAGAACTCTGCCTGTAACAAGATTCCTAGTTGGTGAAAAAAAAAAAAAGAGCCCTCTGTCAACTCAGGCATATAGTTAATGGTTTTTTCCTAAAAAGCCTATTTTTTTATTCTTAGATGAAAAGTTTCTATTTTTAGTATCAAATATCAAATCTCCAAGTGCAAGGCAGCAGAAAATGAGGCAGAGGCTTTAGCAGAAAACACTGCTCTATTTGTGTTTAGCACTGGAAGTACTGACCTTCAGAAATAAATGTAGTGGTGCAGAAAAAAGCAGCATCATAAGGCAAAACCTGAGGCGAGCGCGTTAGAACAGCTACATTATGTTTTTCCAGCAGGACTATCAAGCACTGTTCATATGTCAAATGAGAAAATGGCTGGAGAAGGCAGCTCCTCTCAGCCAAATCAACTTGGTACACCTGTGCTACTTCAAAGACTATTTTCTTTGAGCTCACACCACATCGTGAAAACATTTTTTTAAATAGCTAAAAATTATCATAATGTAGACAAATCAGGATCTATAGATCTAGTTCTAGCCAGTGAGGACAAGAGAGTCTCCCTAGGGAAGAGAACAGGATGGTACTAATTGGGTTATCTTCTGATGTCCCCAGGCAGGAATGAAAGCCTCCTGTGACAAGGTGCCCGAGCAAACAAACTTGTTTGAACACTGACCTTCGTTGTATGAGTGGTGCCCAAAGCCAACTGTCACAAAACAGACTCTGGGATTGTGTACTTGTGAGATTTTCTGCATTGGCAAAAGAAGAGATCTCATGACATCATTTTCCAAGGAATCAAGACTAAATGTCTGATAAAATGACACTTGCCTAGGCAGTAAGCATAGCTTTGAAAAAAAAAAAACAAACCACAAAATAAAAGAAAGAAAAAAAAGAATAAAAAAAATCAAAAGAAGTAAAAAATATTCCTGCTGTTATTAGGTAAGTCAGCATAGGAAAGGTACATCATTTTGTCCTTGATGCTCAAGAGTGCCTAAGAGAAGTGGAAGTGCACTCTTGTTAGGACTTTGGGAATGCCATCCCTTACTGTGTCCTGATCACACTGACAGAGTCCTGCAGCCCAAGTCTGGCACTCTGCACAGGCGAAGCAGCAGCAGCAGGAGCTTACTGCTTAAATAAGAGCTCAAATTTCAAGAAAGCTTAAAAAAACCCCAAACAAACAAATAATTGCCTTGTAATTTAACCCAATTTGTAAGCATTAAAATCAGATAGATTTTAATGTTAAAATGTTTATAAATTACATTCTGTTACATTGAGAGAGTTCAAATTATTAAATACTGCTATTTTTAGTGGCATTGTGCCATCTGGGATGACCACGGTAAGAAGTCACAGGTACAGGGTCAAATCTGAGACACAGCCTGCATTGTAAACACCCGATGTGAGTGTAAAGGTAGTCAGAAATCATGAGACTCGTTGTTTTTAAATCAGATGGGCATGACAGAGTAAAAGTCTGCAGCAACAACAGCTTTGAACAGCTGAGTCGCAGCCAAAAGAAAAAAAAAGAAAAAAACCAACAACAAAAAAATCCCCAAAAGCCAACAAAAGTAGAAAAAGGCAACTTGCAGCACACTCGCCGAGCGGCTCTGTTTGCTACATTAAAGCATAAACAGGCAGTTGCATTAACTAAACCTCTGCATTGTGCTCAGGAATAACACTTTTAGAACAGCTGGTGATGGAAACTACAACACAACCGACAACACATCACTGTGAGAAGAAAAAGTGTCTAAGATGTTTTGTCCTTACTGCTTGTTCTGCACATTTAGTGACCAAAAGTGACACAAGGTAAAAAATTCAAGCCTCACTGAGAACACTGAGAAGATTTCACAGAATTCAGCAGCATCAAGATTTTATCCCAAGAGCTATTCAGTTTCTAAACAGGTGGCAGAAAACTGCCCATATTTCACTACGGATCCTTCAGTGAGAATTAAACAGGGTACTTGGCACACCAACACCACCTGCCATCCACCAGCCTCAAAACCCCCCTGAGAAGCCTCTCAGCAGAATGAGGACGGATGTAAGCAGGTCCAAAAACTATTATTTCCATTCAGCTCCTTGGAACTGAGGCACAAAGAGGTTACAAGATTTGCACAAAGAGGTTACAAGATTTGCACAGACGGTCAGTTTGGATTCAAACTCAGGTGACCTGATCCCCAAGCTTGTGTTCTAACAGCCTCGGCTGATTTTAGCACAGGTTTGTGACTCTTCAGCACTTTTTTTGCACGCAAGCAGTACCTAAGCACAGAGCAGATACGTGAGTGTTCACTGGGACTTGCTGAGGTTCTGACTCTCAAGTAGGACTTCATTCCAGTCCATGTGCTAGCGAGCTTTTGTCGGAGTAATTTTCAAGCTCCCATTGTAGAATTCAATAAAGCCACGCTAAGCTTTCAGTGTCATTGAGTAATCCAATCATAAATAGGAAGGGGTTTTTCTCAAAAATATAAACATATTTTTTCTAAACTGCGTCCTCTTCCCAAAGCACTTTAGTGAACCAGTGTTCTGGTTCCGTTAAACAGTTCCAAGAGAGCCAGTTAATTCAAGTCTTCTCAGTGAAGGTACAGAGAAATATACCCTTACTGAAAAAGGGGAAGCTAAAATTTGTAGGCATTTAAATAAAATACAACAGGTAAAATAAGTTTTAATGCATTTTGTTCTAATATACAGACATTTGTGAGTATCAGCTACTGAGCTATAGTTCATAGCAAAATACCAGACCATTGAGATAGTTGTGCAAATCCTTTTCTTAGTTCCTTGGCGAGTAACAGAAAGAACTGAAAAACGGCTACGTAATTAATTTCAAACCCTCGCAGAGCAGACCCCTGGAAGGTACATTTCATACATGAAGAACAACAGACACTCGTTTTCATTAAGTGCCACATAGAAGAGGAGCCTGCACCTGCAGCTAGATTAATTCTAGTGCAAAATTTATATGTATAAAACTACTTTCTTCTAGTAATCAAAAGGAGGCTTTTAGAGAAGTCTGAGAGTCATTAGCCCATGATTCTAATAAAGGGGGCTGCTGCTTTACCACTATTTGCCAAGCAAAGATATTTTATCGGTGAGCATGTGCTTCTCTAAAACCAGGAAAGATCTTGCAAATGATGTTTTAGGAGAGCAATGGGATAGAGTGGGGGAACTAGTTAGAATGCCACAGGATCAGACCCCAAAATCTTCCCTCTGACATCTGCCACACATCAGGAGAAATACCAGATAACCCCCTGTCCTGTCCTATTAAAGACAAAACATTCTGATACCATCTCTTCAAGGGCAAGAACTCATTTGCCATGTGACCTTCAGTGCTTGTTGCATCCCTACATGAAACTGCTAATAAATTAATAAGAAAATTCCTATATAGCTAAGAAGTGGGAATGATTTTCTATACTAAGGACTGGGTTGATTTCCTTCTTTTTTAATGGGCAGCAGTCAGGTAAGGTTTTTATAGGTAGAAAAGTGGGTCTAATGCTGAACACTTCTAGGGACCTCACTGATGTCTCTCCATGTTGAAAGTCCCTCCTTTTGTTCACCAAAAGGGAAAGTTAAGACTGGTGGCATTGGCTCACCGTGACCAATACCACTCAGTGTCATCTGACTGCAATAATGTCTGTTGATTGTGCAGCTCCCAGATTTTATTACAGAGCCCTTTTCACTAAAGCTGCTTCAGTTTTAGTACCTCATGAGGGCAGCCAGCTGGGAACACCAGCACTATTGTAAGGCAACTTGAATAGTGAGAGATTTGCCCAGTAATTATTACAAAACCATTCTCACAGACTTCTTAGCATCAGAATTTGCCACAATGGCCTCAGACATTACTATTTTATGTGCCATATATTATCCTACAAAAGGAGTGCAGTGATGTCTAGCTTCTTATTTTAGGGCACCAACACACTTCAGCTCACAAAATAAATCACTTTCCACCTTCTGAAAAAGGAAAAATAAGGCAGCACTACAAAGGGAATGTGTCTAACAGTCTGCCTCCGGGCTCAGGGACAGTTCTGCTCATTGACTTGCAACCAGTGGTTTGAAAACTCTGGTCACTGAATGTTTACTGAGAAAAATTCTGATTATATTTTAGGCAAGCTTTTTTTTTTTTTTTATCAGCTACCTTTTAATGTGTTAATTTACTCTACTGAAAAGCCAAAGGGCCATATTCACCCCTCTGATAAGGCTTCTATTGTAGGAGCTTCTGCTGGATGTGCACCGAAGGCATTATTCATCCGGGCAGAGATCACTGGGTAATGTTGTCAAAATAAATGCACATCCTTGAAGAAAAGATATAAAGGGATTGTGAAGAGAATGAGAAGGAACGGAACATCAGAGATGAGGAAAATGAGATAAAGGGCCAGGAAGAAACTGTTTGATGTAAACAGAGTGACAAGTTAGATTAAGGACTCTCATTAAAGCATGCAGCATTTGCCTATAAGCAATTCAGGCGAGGAACTTGTTTACAACCCTCTGCCAAAATCAACAGCAGATGCAAAAAGTCACCAATATCAGGATTTTAAATAATATTAAATCTACTGTATCCAAACACTCACTAGGACTCTGTGAAGGAAATGCACAGCTCAGTGCCATTATAGTCTTTGTCCCACTAACTAAACAAGGTCATGCCCTGTTGCACCTTGACATGCAGGCCCTGCAGAAGCTACTGCTAATAGGAACGTGCCATTTACTACTCCCTGGTTATTTTAGTATGAATCTATCTCTGTAAATATGTACTGGTGACAAGATTTTATTGCTGGTGTGGAGGAAAACCTAACATTGTAAGGACACTGTAATCTCAGGTATGACTGCATGTTCAGACAGAACCTGCTGTGACTTTTACCAAGTTAGGGAAAACAAAATTTGGAGATGTGCTGAAAAACTTGTGATATCACTTCATGTTGACATGTGACCTGCACCAGAAAATATCCATTAGAAATTATACAGATGCAAATTTAAAAGCAAGCACTTTCCAGAGTGGATGGTGATGGTCAAGGGAAGCAGAAGAACCCAGCACCTTGCTCAACACTGGTGAGGAATTAGGGTTTTGGCAAAGGTCACTAGGCACAAATCCCACTGTAACTGAACCAGCTTTAATGAGAGCTCCTTATTCCTCTTAGACCTGGGTTAACATCCCCCTCTAGTGACCTCGGTTTATGGTGGGGAATTTTTTCCTCGGCAGCTCACTGGCTGATGTCCCTGTATGATTCTGTTAAGACGATGGGAATCTGAGTCACCACTTTCCTCCTGGCATGCTTACAGGTTAAAAAAAATACCTGTCTGGGAAGAACGCGCAGTGAGAGTGAAGTTACACAATGTGCTGGCAGCAAAACTGTCCCAAGAAGCTGAACTCTCTGCCTTTCCCCAGCCCCTCATTCTCACCCTCGCGCAGGAGTTCACTGCACATGAGCCAGTTCCCAGGGGGGGCACAGTGAAAGTCAGACCATTGTTATGATCCACGTTAAAAATAACCCTTCCTAAATCCACGCCACTACTAAAGCCAGCATACTGTGTATTTGCACCCTAACACATTAGTTCCTTTGACTCTGCGCTGGGGCAGAAATCTCTGCCAGGTGCCACTTTCCAAGGCTTCACAGAAAAGGTACGACTGGTGAGCCACGGAAGGACAGCCACGTGGAGTCAACCGTGCCCATGCTGCACGGTTCTTGAAATCCACATCACACCTACACACCAGCAGTGGGAATTCCTCTCTGGTTTTGCAGCAGCCTAAACAAAATGTTCTGGCTATCGTTGGAGCTAGTTTTTTTAAAGACTGAGGTGAGGTAACCAAAGGCTTAAGGGCTTTCTCTGTTAAAGTTCCAGTGACCAGCTATGCTCTCAGTGAACCATCTTTTCCTAACGTCTCTAACGTTTTCCTAATGCTTTCTTCTCCAAAGTGAGGTCACAGATGGGGATGTGAAGTGGTGGGAACCACCAGCTAGAGGGGAAAACAAAGTATCCATGTGCAAAGCCCAAGTATCACACTGCAGCTCATGACTCATTGTTTTAATCATTCATTGAGGGAACTCACTGCTCATTTCTCTTCAGTACAAGGTGTCTTTCCATTTTATACCATTGTGTGGAAAGGCTTCTTGAAAAAGATTAGAATAAAATGACAAGAGCCTTCCGTTATTTAAAGATAACATTTGACAGGCTGAGTCCATCAACAAAACACCATTCAAAGCCAGCAAACTTTTTTCTGTAGATTAAAAAAAAAAAAAAAGAAAAAAGAAAAAAGAAAAAAAAATGCTGACTATTACTGATCCCCATCTCTTATCTGAAATTTCCTCATCTGCGTATTGGGAAGGAGACTTGAAGGCAACTGTGAAGAAGAGAGCATATTTCTTTTATTAGTTGAAATTACACAGCCCAAATGGCACAACCTCTCCTTATGGCCTGTCCCCTATAGTCAAAAAGGGACTGACAGCTATCAGACAAGTAGATCTGATCTCATTTTCTCATTACATAATCTCTGGTTGTGCAATGCAAGAGTCTATAAAAAGAAGGATCGGAATACACACAGTATAAAACCCAACTACTTCTTCACTCACATTTCAACAGCCTTCTGGTGAACTACATACAAATTCTATGACTTTGTGTGCCATTTAGGATAACATTGTACAGAACAATGGCAGAAACAGTCGTTATTTTTAAAGGTGTTTTACAGTGTGCTTTCAGTTGCAGCTCTTGGCTTTTGGGATGTTCAGAAGAGAAAAGAATGGCTCGGTTTTTTGCTTGTGTTTTGAAACGGTGTTTGTTTATAGATTCCAGAGAAATCAGAGAAAAGGAAACAAAAAATCCATGCTATTTTAAGCTATTCTGTGTCCTGCCAGTGTCTCATTTGTATGCAGCGTACACTAGATTTGCCTAGAAGGATTTAGCTCAGTAGCTGGCACGTTTACATTAGAGAACAACATACAGAGTTTCAATCAATATCAAGTGTTCTTACAATGGGAAATAAATATGAAAAGTGGTCGTTGCTGAGAGTTCAAAAAATGCAATCAACAAATTGTAAAATCGCAAAAGGCCAGACAAATTTAATAAAATATTTCCATTTACCTTCCTCAGCTTTACACAACCTCTTCAAAATAGTAAGATTCTCTGCAGAGAGCCTTTATCCAACTGTTTATATCACTTTGTACAAAATATGTGTTTGAATTACCACAGCAATACAAGGATATAACTTCCCAACACGCAACATGCCAAATTCAACATAAGTTATGCTTTCTTGGCATTTAGACATTTTCCTTCTCCTTTTCTGTACTCCAAATACATTTTCATTTGAAACAAATAAAAAAGCATGTAGATGTTAAAACATAATGACAGCTCAGAATTCAAGTGACTTGTGCAACATTTTTTTGTGCTTTCTACTTCTCCGTTTCCTCCTACTGCAATTAAAATTCATCATGCCCTACTACATATACAATAGCAATGCATCCAGTTCAGTCCCATATAGATTTTCAACCTTCCAACTTGGCTTTATACTACATGAGATCCTTGCACATTCAGAACAGTGCATCTTTTTTTTGTGATCTTTCTTTTACGCTGGATGATGTGAAGCTGTGATTAGTCAATGTAGGAATGCAACCTTGAGGTATGATTGCAGCCTCAGAATAATTCTTAAATGTAAAAAGAAATGTTTTTGAGCGTGCACGCCCTTCCTGGATTTAAAAAAGACACCGTTACAATGGTGCTACCAGAGCCACGGTACAGTACATCATGGCACATCTCCATAACAGAATTAAGGACAAGAGATAGAATTTCTATTTACACAAACTTGATGCCACTTCCAGAAAAATATGACAGAACAAAAGAAAAAAAAAAAAAGAAAAAGAAAGAAAAATAAAAGAAAATATTATTTCCTGAATGTCCTGAATTTTAAGAAGATTCCTTTTACTTTTTCTTCATCAACAGAGCGGTCCTCCACAACTGCATTTTCCCTGACCTGTTTAGTATGGACCATAAGTGACACCAGCAGGAATTGGGACTCATATGGCAAACTGCTTCCTTTGAGAAGATGCTCACCCATGCCCCTTTACTCACAAGCCAGCTTGCTGTCAAAACTTGAGAGGGCAATAGCAAAGGCTTGTAGCGCACACATTGGGTAGTTGTAGTCCATGGTGAACACATCCTCAGCCACGCGGCCAAACTGCATCACGATATAGTCAGCTGCAAGAAAGGTCATAAAAGGTGACAAAGCATTATTTTTGTTTGCAGCCCTTACTAAATCAGTATACATCCAGCATCGTCCTCTGGGCCAGCTCAACAAAATACAAACAAAATGTGCTCACACATCAAACTTTGCAACACGTATTCATGCAGGTGGGCGTGCTGATATCACAGGGCAAAGCAAGAAGGGCTTGGGTGATAAAGGACTGCAAGACCTGTTACTGACAAAAAAATCTACACAGATAAGAAGTGGGGTTTGCAAGCACAGACAGAAAATTGGTTCTATATAAAATGCTCTTACTGAGACCTCGTGCAAAGTTTCACATGTACCAAGAATCAATTAACTCTATTTCCATATGTCCACTGCAGGCAAGTGGACAAGCAAGGATAATGGGGGTATATCCAGCATTGCTCCTGGAGACCAGCACAGCCACTTTTGTCCGTTCCCAATACTCCCCCTCAGTCTAAGCACGGTGCTGCTGTAGCCCAGCGCGCTCCCGCACTAGGCACTAAAGTGAGCGCAAAGCGGGGCGGTACCATTGCACTCGAGCACCTGCCTTTACCCCTGCTCCAACAGCTCTACCTGAGCTCGAAAAGAAAGAGGGCTGTGAGTTGCTGGCAGAAAGCAGCACACCGGTACGGTGCTAGCGATGGTGTGAAAGGCAGCACTGACATTTTCAGGGTGTTCTGCAGGGCTATGGCTACAAATACTAGTAATGGCAGAGTGGATGCCCAGGGGGACCAGTTTGAATGCCCCTATCTCCTTCTGGGCAGCCTACGGGGACCAGAGTGAACAAAACTCCAAGGGAGGATTCTTTGAAACAAGTGCTTGAGTGGAGTGATACTGCCCCATCCGTGGTCCTGCCGACTGGAGGGGCCACAGCTCTGAGAGCAGAAACGACTCCAAACTGCTGCTCAGTTCACAAGCCGTGCAGCCCAGGGAGAAAACTCAGAAAGCACACAGCAGAATCTCCTGCCTCAAGCACGATCGTTTGAACACCCAACTTGGATCAATGTCACAGCCACAGGGCAGAGCAGCATTAAGTGGGACCCGCATAAGTAAATTAAATTCACTCAGCTAAGTGGGGCAGAATCACTGTCAGGCTGTGCACACAGGACTGTTTCTACACACTACAGACAGAGACCTATACTTACGGTCGTTATCATGAATAATTTGGAAGTTTTTCACTGAGGCCTGTGTGACTCGACCATGGAAATTTAAAACGTAGGACTGGGTGTCATCATTCCAGACTGGCGTTTTGTTGTGCAGCTCAATGACACTCTCTGTGTTTTTGTTCTGCCATCTTGCAAGAAGCGTTTCATGTTCCTGCACACACCACAGATACACACTTCAGTTTAACACTCTCACAGGACAAAAAATAAATTCACAAAAAAACCACCCCAGTGTTCATAAGTCCTACCCCAAAGTTCATAAGTCCTACCCCAAAGTTCATAAAGTCCTACCCCAAAGTTTAACCAGTCACCCTCAGCCCTCAAAAGAGCATCAAAAAATGAAACAGAGAACTCCAAATATGTTAATGCAAATGTTCATTTGGGTCCTTTCCACAGCTTGGAAAAGGTTAGTTGTACCTTCTGTTATCAAAATACATTATGTTTGTAGTGCTTTTGTCAGTTACACATCCCATTGTTCTGCAGTTGTTCAAACATGCTATTTTTTTTTAACCTCTAAACCTTCAGAAATGCAAAAACCCCCAACTTTAACAGAAAGAGAATTCAAGTAATTTTTATTGTTGGGCTGATGGTATGAACTTACATTTCGTGGTCTGATGGAAACTCTTTCATGATCCATATTCATTCCTGGTATGATCACACTCATTTTACGAGGTCCTTTAAACCCCAAGACATTTGTTTCCTAAAAATGTTGAGAAAAGAGTTCATCATGTTCTGTATTTTTGAAGTTAATCTCTTGAACAGTGGCAGCCCAGGAACTTATTTGTTAGTCAACTTAAAAAACATCTTGAAACTCCTACCTTCACTGGCACTGCCAAACATTCTAGCTTTGTCTTAGAAGCTCTGACAACAGGAAAAATGGAAATAGAGAGGTTTCCAGAAACACTCCTAGCATTGCCTGCCAGCAACCTTAATACAATTTAAAAAAAAAAAAAAATCCCTTTGTTAAAAAAGGATATGAACTAACCAGATTGCTTGGCTACTGCTAGATCTCAAATTAAAGCAGTTGCAATTTAAAAATCATAAAAAGCAGTCACACATTTTGATGAGAGACAAAATTAAATATATGGCACCGACTCCATTTATTCCAGAGCCAGCACGTAAGCAAACAAGAAGAAGCTGCCAGTAAGAGCATCTGTTAGCAGTGCTGTGGTTTTCAAAGTCTTCAGATATGTTATGCTTAGAGGCGAGCACGGTACAAAACAAACACATTAGCATGAATGCAAATTTTTGAGCTATGAAGGCAGGAAAGAAAAGAAATAACATAGGCAGCAAAAATAAATCCATGGAAAATACATCACCTTCCACCAAAAATGATTTGATGCCTTTCTGACCAACTTTTCACAAAAGTCCTCCAGTATTGCACTATCCTCTCAAAACACAACCACTAAAATCTAAATAAGCCTAAAGTCTTCTTTTGATCTGACATTTTCTTTTCCCACAGAAGCATCTAAGGCCAAGTATTTCAGTAAGTCATCATCTACTTTTGAAAAAGTACAGGGTGATAAAAAAACCTCAGTAAAACCCAATTGTCTATTTCAGCATTAACTCCAGTAAAGGAAACAGTGACACCTCTGAAAGCCCAACTCCTCATGTTTTCTGCTATTTTTCTATTTTTTTCAGTCCCATGCATTTTTTCCCCTTTACCTTTCCCAAGTGAAGGGCTGTGGATACACACTAAGGAATCTCAGGAATAAAATTCCCACTGGTGCTATTCCCAGTAGCATACCCCAAGACAATGAGAACTGGACACCCCCAGGCTCCAGCTGCTGTGGCTCTACCACTGGGACATTTAGAAGTGACTTATTCAGATGTCTCTGCTTTTATATATTTAATTAAAGTGTCCTGGTTTAAAGGAACACTAAACTTTTAAAAACATCTCTACTTTTCTAAGTAATAATCCATCTGTCTCAACTCACTGGTAATATCTGAAAATACCCACCTGAAAGTTTTGTGCAGAAGTTTTGTCCCTCATCTGACCTTTGAAATAACCTTGGGTGTTTCAGCAAATCATCTGGAGATTTTATACAACTCATTAAAGATTTTCATGCATGCAAGAAAAATCCCCCTGAATTATTTTACTGAATGCTCTTGAAGCAATCCAGGTATATTCATGTATCTTCATAACTCTGTATGTTAATGGGAAAATTCTACCTCTTTTCTGAATCATTTATGTCATGGACTTCATCAGAGTAAACCACTGTTAGCAGTTCATCTGGAAGCATATACTTGGTTCTGCATCATGGCAAGACTCAAACTAAAATCCCTGCCAGTAGATTTTATATGCAGGAGAAACTCAGCACAGCAGAGGACAATTTCTAAGAAAAGATTCATGCTTATGCTTATTTTCCACTAACTACTGACAATTTTGGTCTTTTCTGCAATGCCTCACAAGCTTTTCTTCTCATCAAACTGCAGTTACGCTATATACAATTAATTTAGGTGCTGACTAAATGGTTGAAGACATTGTTCAAGGTAAAATTAAATAATAGCACTGAATCACTTCCCTTCCAAGAAGCAGCGTTAGCACTCTGAAAAAAAAGCAGGACTGTATTCTTTGGATTTACTCAGAAACACTGAAATCAATACTTCTGCCAAGCATAAGGGAATGGTTTCTAGACGCATATTACATCAATCGCCAATTATATCAAACATTTCATTGGCAAATGCCACCCTTTTGCCAAAAGTAAGGTACAGAATGGAAATTCTACAAACACAGAAGGTATAAGGAAAACAGCAGAGACAAAAGAGGAGCTTTAATTGAAAGCAGACCTTTCCAGTCTTCCTGCATCCAAATAAAATTAATTCCCCTTATCTCCTGTCTCATTCACTGCTTCTCTTTTATTTCCCTCCTGTGTGTGTAAATTCAAGACTACAAATGGCATTATTAGGGGAACATGGGCCAAATTCTGATTTCACACACCATTTTAATGCTACTGACAGTCTTGGTTTACAGAAACTTAAGGGTTCTTAGCCGTCAAAGCCCTGCTGACTGTACCAGCATGCCAATGATTTAAATCAGCTAAGGGCTTGGCCCAGTGCTGCTCAGAAGCTGCTCTCTTTGTCCTGACCCATGCGGTAAGCTGTTCTGTGAACATGCCTCACAATCTGAAAGAACACAGAGCTCCCCAGGGCTGCTTTTAAAATCTTACAGACTTTCATAAAATTGGGTAAGGGTTTCGCTATGGTGGCAATAGTTGCCAGGGTAAAAGTGGCAAGGTGTGTATCCCAACAGCTCACAGGAGATTCACAATTTAATTACCCTGATTTCCTTTCAGGCGCAATCTGTGCCCTGCCCTTACCATCTCCTATCATCCCAGAGAAAGCTCAAACCCCCGAACCCACTGCTAGAGCACAAAGCAAGTGACTGAGGCCTGAGTAGAAACAGTTTTATTGCTTTACTGAAACCTGAGGCACACCTCAGAATATCAGCTGAGCTCCCCACCTGCAGAATCTGACACAAACTGAATTGTGAGATACTATGGATGGAAAGAAACCCAGCGGAGAAAATCCTGGTACAGATGGTACCCTTAGACCTCACTGCTTCTGGATAAATTTTGCCAAGCAATTCTAAAATCAGCCATTAGGTGCTGCTGCAGGTTTATTAATATCCAGCCTGCCACCAGCAGGGAGGATAAAAATGGTTAACAGCACCTGATAAAGCTCCCTCCTTGCACTAACTTTATTCCTGTTGCTTGAAACATGTCTTTAGGTGATCTCCACAATAAGAGTTCTCAACACATTTATCCCACAGTTAACAACAGATGCATCACCAGCTCTGCCTGTATAAACAAGCCCTGCTGAGATGATCCAGCAGTCGGGCTCAGTAAGTTGGTGGAAGCAGGTACAGTTTGCTCTCCAGTTGGGTGCTTGGCTGGATGAGATGAGAGATGGTGAGACGCACGGCGGTGCTTTCAAAGTATTGCTTATTACAGTTTTTTGCTGCAGGAAAAATCTCAAGGCAGGAATTAAATGATACTTTAGGCTGAGAGTGTTTTGGGAGTGCTCTTTCTGGTATTCTTTGCTGTGGTTCTGCTGCAGCCAGGAATGATAATTTCACTATATCAAACCTGGATAGTAATGAAACGTCATTCCAATTTCCTTTTGTCGCCTGGCCACAGCACTCCTGCAAGCCTGCAGCCTCTCTCCATTACTATCAAAATATCAACGGGGAGAGTCATTTTCTTATACAAATGTACAGGTTCTAAACAGCCCATCTCAAAACAGACATATACAACAAGCTCATCTTAGCCACATTCTCCAAACAGTGGCCACAGCTCCCTTCTTTCCAACACTCACACTTTTAATTACCTCTGCTGACTGCAACAGAGCTTTTTATCTGGTAGCATTAATGGTTCACATGTTGCTGTTGACTTAAACAAGCAATGCCTAAATTTTTCTGTATAACTGCTTTAAACTGGGTTTTTTTGGTTTTCTCCTGGCATCACCAGCTTGCACCAGAACATTAGTTTCCTGGCACCCAGGAATGCCCCACTATGTAAACCGGTAAAAGTACCATTATTAAGCATGTAAGTTCTCCTAGACTGCTACTGAAACTTCTCTCAAACTCAAACTGCACATCAAATCCTGGACTCTCTTGTTACAGCCTGTTAGCTGGATTTTCCAAAATTCTGTTTCAACTCTAACAGGAATGGAGGGATACGTCTGTCTGTCTGCCTGCAACTGTACGCCACCATCCTGAACAACAGCACATGTGAACAAACCATATTCACAGAAAACCTGCATCCTAAGCAGCAGGAAAGAACACGTTAGCACCTAATACTGCTACCCTTCAGTGCTCGCAGCATTCTGTGAGTACACAGGGTATATGCTGGGATGGTTGGACCTTGACCTGATGGATTTCCAGGCATCCTTGATTAGAGCTGGGCAGGAACTTTCAGAACAGTTGTTCTTGGGTATTTTTATCACTGCTTGCTGATTTGTGAAAACAGAAAACTTTCTGTAGCAGTGTACAGGACAGTTTTGACCTGAAGAGTTTCTTGGGCCCAGAGGTTTCTGGGCAGAAAGAACAGTCTCACCAAACCAGTTCATCATCCAGTAATCGTGAGACAGCAACTGTGTTTTGAGCTCGGACAAATGCTACTTACTGTCCTAGAAAAGGCTGGTTTCACCCACTCAATTGAATTTTGGATTTTGATACGGGGTTTTTTTTGTTTGTTTGTTTTTTCTGGTAAGAAAGGAGTTTTAGAGTCTCTATCACAGTCTCTCAGCCACTGCTGCCAGCCTCCAGCTACCTCTTGTTTTGGATCAGAGAGGCCTCCTTCAAAATGCCATTACAAGTGATCCTACTCTAGTGCTGTAATTCCATGTGCATGACTCTTTCCAGTTCAGGAGGCTGCCTCCGTGGGTGCCCACAGGCTGTGGAGCATCCTACCCCTTCCAGAGGGTTACATAAAAGCTCCAACACCTGCTGACCAAAAGTGAGAACTGAGCAACCGGGTTCTGTGCACAACGTTTTTCACCTCTACTTTCCACAGAATTTCCTGGCTTCTCTCGTGAAGATCAGCTGTTTGATTACATCAAAGTATGAATGCTGATTTACATAATCATAAGTGAGAAGGAAATTCAGTGTGCTATTTCAGAAACCGAGCTGCCTTTCCTTGCATATGTCGCCTGTGAGCAGTACTTACATAACAAATAGCAGCTAGCTCCTGACGCAGGATACTCGCCTCCAGGCTTGATGTTGTTTTCATTGGATTTACTCCATTGTCATAAACTGTAAACTTAGTTCCCATAAGATTTGATCTATCAAAAAAAAAAAAAAGGAAAATCCAATCACCGTTCATCAGTAATGCTGCCCAAGACAGCTAGCCTTCACTGCATCGGAGCCCCAAAGGAAAGGCAGATAATGGTGAGCACAAATAGCTGGTAATTCTAAACAAACATAAATGGCTAAAGGCCATAGCAAAAAATGTAGCGGTACAGTACAGCAGAGTGTACTAAAGGTCCCTTATCATTACGCTGGAGACTTCTCATGACATTTTGCACCCCAGTAAATTCAAGAAAACAAAAATGAAACGTTTTGCAGGGGTTATTTTGTTTGTTTGCTTGGTTTTTAAAATATGCTTACTCTCTACAAAACTACCTGCTCTCTTACCTGACTACTAACTCTATTAGAATACAGAAAGCAACTTTCTTCAAGTTATAAATAAGCTCAGCCTTTCCTATTTAAATGAAAATCAGAACCAAGGAGTGCAAAATGCAACTTGGAACCTCCTAAAGCCACATTATCCTCATTCTGTGTCCGCACTGCAACAAATAGTGCATGAAGTTCCAAGATGCACACAGGCAAATGGCAATTAGCAGCACTGTCCCTTTCCTCAGGCACAGATGATCTAAACATACATTGAGAGGCTCCATGTAGATAACAACAACAGACTAATGTGTGATGGGGTGACAGAAAAGAAACACATGCTTCGGAAAGAACTCCACTACTTGTAAATAACTCTAATTAGCATCTTAAGAAATGGGCAAAACCAACAAGATTTTCAGATTGACAGAACTTCCATTCCAAGGTATTTATATCAACAGGGGCTAGACACAATCTACTCATGCACTTCTGGAAATCCCATTAAGGTAAATTGTGCTTGCACACCCTTGAGAATCTGGCCTTTTGAGCATTTAAGAACTTCAGTCCTGCTGACTTTTATTAAAACATGGTTTTGTAAGTACTTTGGATGTTTTGAAAACACGCCTTGGATACTGGTGAACTTTGAGACCATTACCACATGATGCACTCAAGCCTCTAATTAAGAAGTCGCAGTGGCTTACAGGCTTCTTAGTTTCAAATGAACTATACTATCCAAAGAAAATTCTTAGATGCAACAGCGTTTACCTCAGTTTTCCAATAAAACTCTCTCCACCCCGAGACAGGTCAGTTGGGTCTATGGAGATGAGGTAATTAGAGGTTTTACTCTTCTTTCGTTTCCTTCCAGCTAACAGAAACACCTAAGCAGTGCAAAGAAAGATATTCTAGAATGCCAAAGGGGTTAGCACACACCACTTCCTGCTTTGACATAAGGAAACTATAGGCAATTTTTCTGTCTTACAGCATAATTAGCAAAGTAACAGAAGGTCTCCTGGGATCTAGCAAGACCAGATACAAATCTGGAAAGGGAAAGTGACTTCTCAACCACTCGGTCCATTATTTATGCTTTAAATAATTAAATTCAATCTATTTTGTTAAATGTTTCATTTTAAGTTGCTCTGGCTCTTCCAGTTGAATTGAAAATAGATGCTTTTCAGGCCACAGAATGCTGAGAGCCCCGACTGCTGACTGTCACATAAAGGTGCCATGCATGGATTATTTAAGGCCAGAGATCAGACATATGAAGAAAGGCAGCAGAGCAAAGTGATACTATTGTTTTGCTTTTGGAAGGCTGTAGGGCAGATTCCAGTGAAAGCAAAAATATATTTGAAATACAAGATTACATTTTCTTTGTAAGACTTCTTCAGACTTGTAATATTTAGGTTTTTATATTCAGGTGCAACTGGTATGCCATTCAAGTTATTTTATGACCTTTTTACCATGCTCCCTTTCCAAGTGGAGGTAATAAGTAGGGTACATCCCTCGGTCCATTCCCTTCTTGTCTCTGGTGATCCTGCATTTGACAGTGACACCCTGTGGAGCAGGTCTTATGGCAAATTCCTCCAGGTCATCGACATCTATGAGAGGCTCATTTGTGGAAGGACTGGGGGCTGAGGCCGCTTCCTAAAACAGTAAGCAAAACTCAGACTTTCTCAACTTTGATTTTCAAGGTTGTAAGTATGAAAGAATGACATTTGATAGAAGCTGGGCTTTAAAAACAATAAAAACAATTAACATACTGCCTCCCATGTTTTGATTCCCTGTAATGTTGTACTGCTACAACACAAACCCTGGCTCACATCTTCCCATCTCACCACACCTCCTTTTTTGCCAGAAAGAACAGTGACGATGGCCTCTGATGAAAGGAAGCAATGGGATAGGGACAGATTAAGCTAGACAGAGATACAACAGAGGTGAGAAGTCAGTGCACTATATAAAAGAGTGGGGCACCCTCACCTGGTTTAGTAAGAGCTTGGGATTTTAGAATATCTGAAAAAGCCAAAGCTTGTTTTATGTTTGGGTGGTAGCAACAAGAACAGAGTGGGAAAACTCTCTGAAAGAGGCAATAGAAACAAAACATCCTTTTGAGCACTTGCAAGAGGTAGAAAGGTAAATATTTACTATTTACCTTTCTCTTAATTCAATTTCAGACAATATTTGCTATTCTTTTCTCCAAGTCATGATTTTCATTGCTTCCTCCTGTGAACCCTGAGAGCTCTCACAGTAAATCACCTTGTGCACCCCTAGTGCACACTAAAAACAAAAGGAGAAAGCCCAGCCTACCCTGCCTGCCCTCTGAAATCAGGCAGCACATGGCAGCCTGGGTGCTCCTTCTTTGGCATTCACCCCTTACCTTGTTGGATTTCTTGCTCGTGGCAGAACCAGGCCGGGTGTTACTGTTTAACTGTGAAGAACTGGAGCTGTCTTCATCTTCCTCATCATCTTCCTCATCAAAATTCATGCTGCTTGAAATGCCTGAGGGGAAAGCAGTGCACCTACATGAAATACTAATACATGAAAGCTGTCCATACTTGCTGTAAAATATCACTTCTTATCCTGCTGCACCCTTAGGCTCACAGGTGAGAGAGGGTGTGTGAGGGGGGTTCACAGGCAGCGTACAGGCACGTGGGTGAGACAGTAGCTGCCCTGAGAAGCCAAAACTTTTCAGCAAATGAGAAAGGAAATATCACAGCTTCCATTCCACAGAGAGGATTGAGTTACCCAGTGATACAGGAGCAACACCCAGTTCATCTGAATTCCATTCAGATGTTCTTCATTCAGTCAGGCACTTCAAACACAACACAAAATCTTAAACTTGAAATTGGAGCCGAGTGGACAACCTATCACAGCCATTTGGAAACCTTAACAATTAAAATATGAGCAGACTTTTAACTGTTCCCATGTGATCTGCTGAAGAGCAGATCTTAGACTGAGAAGAAACATTCACTTCAAGGAAATGTGCTCATGTATATTTATTTCATGTAAAAAACCAGTATCAGCCCAGGCTAAAGGAACTGCTTTACATCACTTAAAAATTTGACTTTACAAGAACTCAAAACCTCAGACATTTCAAAGGGAAACACAACTTTGAACATCAAATAGAACTCAGCAGCAGAAAGCATCAATGGTGGGACACTGGCCAGGCCTAGCCTTTTTCCAAGGAGTATCATGCAGATGAAGCCACCTTGACTTCAGGTTCAAACTCTAAGTTCCACGTATTAGGGGCTAAATACACAGTATTTTTTTTCCTAAAAAACAAAACAAAACAAAACCCAAAAAACCCCACATGGTCCAGAATTTCCACTACTGGTAAGTCCAATGCAGAAGGATAAATGAAATGCAAAGATTTCCAGAGCCAAGCATGGGCATAATTAACTTTTTCCTTCTGTACTTACCAGGAACATGATCCAGGGCGACAAGACTGGATTGGGAGGTGGAAGAGGACCAGGATGTATTTGCATGGGGATCTGGGAAAGGAAAAAATCCATGGGCTTGATTCTGCAAACCCTTAATTGAGTGCACAAGCCTAACTTGCTGACAGGACACTGCACAGGGCTAAAGGCTTACTGGATGGGGCCATAATGCTGCACAATCAAGTTCACCTTCTACCTCCTCATACCTGCTGTCACCTTCTTTTTTAGTGCTTTGAATAAAGACAAAAAGGCCTGGGTCACAGAGATAAAGCTTCAGAAAGCATCATCCAGGCTACAGAGCTGTGTCACAAACCCTTCTGTGCACAACATGCCCCGCATGGTAGGGTTTGCCCTGCTTTTGGATCCTAAGACAAAAAATAAAAATGATTGACACAAGTGATATACACTGATTCTAAACAAATATTTGTTCAGTAAGACTGAAAAAGATATTCAGACTCATATTCAGATGGCCTAAATTCCACCTAAATCCCTGTGTCCAGTGCATCCTTATCATCTTTCTGAGGCTCTCTAAACTGTTCTTCCAGGGCTTCCAGGGCTATCCATAGAGACTTTCAAGTAGCTTAGTCTGTTGGAATACGAGCTTGGTGTACAACAAGCAGAGACTGAAGCAAACCAATGTACAGAAGTATAAACATTAGAGATAGTATCAGTAATGGTTTTCATCAGTTCAAATTTCAGAATGAAATGAGAAAAAAAAAAAAGACACCAAAAAAGGCATTTAAATACTTTTTACATTATTGCTGCTTCCAATAACTTCAATGCATAGCCCTTTGAAATAGCTTTTGACACTAGACGCACCAGAGTAGTAAGAGCAAGTGTATAAAGTAAACCAAAACCATATCCAACACCTGTCTTCCATTCAGCTGCACGGTGGATGGTCTCATCATCCACTTCTTCAGTTCCCCCAGTCTGCACATACATCACACAGCACGACGGCAAAACAATTCAATAGGATCTGGTGATGCGAGGGAGGCCTGAGTTCACAGCTCAACAGATAGTTTCAGAGCCTGTAGAACTCACTCATTATTAATCACATGCTCATTAATCACACGCATTATTTCTTAATAATGACAGCCACATTCTGGTCACCTATGCCTGGGTAACAGAGACAGTCCATCTCCTTGGCTAGCATAAAGCCATGCTTCATATGCACAGTTTAATTCTATCCATGAGCACTATTACACCATCAATATTTTTGTGGTGAAAATTGTATGCCAGCCTTAGGAAAGTCATGACCTGCAGGGAAGAATTCTTCAGAGAGCTTCTGCTCTGGTTTTGAACCCAGAAATTAAATCTATTCCTTCCCTAAATCTCAAAACAGTTGTAACTTCAGGTGGCAAAGAAGAACTAAGACAAAATTTCTCAGTTCAAGTCTTTACAGTGACTTATTGGAAACTGATAAATGCAAAGACAAAATGTTAGTTAGCTGTGTTAAAACTTAAGAAGTCTGTCTCTGTCCTAGTGACTTATTTGCCAGAGAAGAATTCTACCTACTAAGGCTTCAGAAAGCAAAAGGATGAATATTTCCTGCTGGAAGAAAATTCTTCTAGGATGGCAACTTCCAACAGATGGAGAAATCAAATAAAACATTTGGCATTTTCTGGCAAGTTGCATATTCTTTTCACACTCGGGTAGCCTATAACCTCTCGTCTCATTACAGAACTTGTCTCACTGCAGAAGCAGAGACACGTGCTGAGAGAGGCTTCTCCCCACAGTGTTAGTGTCAAAGAGCAAAGTGAATCAGGGCTACGCAGATCTGATGGGACTCAGCCTTTCCCATTAGGCCAGCTGGCATTTACCTCTGTGTTCTCCCTTTGCTCCTGTTCTTTGCAAGAGGAGGACTGACTGGAAACAGCAACATTAAATGCTTCCAGACCAAGGGGGACATGCCACAAGCAGTGAAGTGGCAGTGGAAATCCCCATGAAAAGCTCAAGATAAACTTTCCCATGAATACTGGGATACTCAAAACTTTCTAACAAGCCTCCTTTGCTGGTACACAGTAGCAAACCATAAACACATAGTGAAAATATGGAGGTGCTGCTTGTTGCAGTCTTATCTTAATACCTTTCTTTGTGTCTCATAGAGCATAGCTCTGCTGTTAATAAAAATGAGCAAATCTCAGCATTCCCATTTTAAAAAAGCCCCCTCCCTCCACTCCCCAGCCTGAAGCATACCAGTGGTCTGCTCGTAGCAGTGTCTGCTTTGTTCAGGAGTATACTCAAGCCTGGTTAAAAATGGTCATGTCATATGTTTAAGAATATGAAGCAAAAAAAAAGCAAAGCAAAACCAAATGAAAACAAAAAACTCCACCCTCTCCTTTTATAAGAAAGAAAGAAAGAAAGAAAGAAAGAAAGAAAGAAAGAAAGAAAGAAAGAAAGAAAGAAAATCGAGGAGAATAAAAATATATCTTAACCTGGAAAAAAACATCAAAAATAGAAATGGCCCCTAGCGTAAAAATCTGAGTGCTCTGACCTAATTTGAGAAGTCTGTTGATAGTTTTTAAGTCAATCAGCTCTAGTAAGCAGTGTGCCTGATGATTAAATATTCTCAGCCATGGTCTAAGGCAACACAATCACCACACAGATCAGAACTTGTTAGTCATGCCAATATCCCTCAGACTCAAATGCCCAGGAAATACCACACTTGAAGAAAATCTGCCCATTTCAGTTGAAGTTGCTCACATCTGCAGAGTAATGTCCCAGAAAAAATGAATCTTAGTGAGAACTGCTCTGCAGACAAGAGTCGGGCATTTAGGTATGAATAGTCTATTCTAGATGAGTCAAGTTTGCACTTACATTTTGCTCTTTACACACAAAGAGTTTATTCTTGAAGCATCAGAGCACTCTTGGCTTGAGCCATCTTTGCTTCAAAAGCTGTGCACTGAAGAACAACTCCAAAGTAAAAGCCTTCAGAAAAAGCTTTGTGAGAATTTTAGGGTTTTTTTTTCTCCTTCCTACAGTTAATGTCTAATGAGAGATAATAACAGTCGAGGAAGGAAGAAACGGATGCATTAATGTGTACATACACAATCCACTGCCCAAATCATGCACGCCTCTAGAAGAAGATATATTCCAGGACATTTGAGGACTATGCATGGGAAATGCTGCAGAATACACAGTGTTGTCATTTTCCCCTCTGCAAGCATGAGGAGACATTATGAAAACATGAAAAATATTGAACTGACAACACAACTAAAATGAATATTCTAGTTTGAGTGTTGCTATTCCTTCCTCTTTTTTCAACCCTCGAGTCAGTGACTTTGAGAGTTGTATGATACTAAAATATGAACAGATGGATGTGAGCTCTAGCATCTGCCTGGTACCTTAACAATGGTACCGCATTGCAGATGGGTAGGTCACATCCCTGAGAGCCTGGAGAGCTCTTGTTCCTTAGGACAAGAGAGAACATCAGTATTATTCTTTCAGTAGAATAGAATAGAGCCAAACAGGCTCTGAGAATTAAAAACCCACAGAGTAACAATCTCTGCTGAGGCTAGAGCTGAGAGTGAGAATGGGAAAAGGAGTCCACATACGTAAAGCATGCAATGAGAACATGAAGGCAGCTTCGGGTACTTACCTTTTTTCTGCATTGCTGTTCTAAGGTCTTGTTTGCTTTGCTGTTGCTGGCCACTAGCCATTTTCTCCCCATCATCTTCATCATGGCTAGACTGTCCAACGGTGAGAATCTGCACTTGACTTCCTATCTTCTGAACATCATCCTGAAAAGCAGCTGGGCCATCGATCCCTGTCAGACAACAGCAAAGCCTTCGTTGTCTTTGTGTCAAGAAGTTACTGAAAAGATAATTGCTTACTCACAAAATACATCTCTTCTAAGAATCAGAGATCAGAGGTTCACATTTAGTAATATTTCTAGACTTAAACAAGAGCCTGAACAAGCCTCCGAGGGTAACATCTTACTTCCCACACACTGCACTAGATAATCTCCAGGAGGTGATCTGGATTTCACTGTTACCCTCTTCATCCCCAAGGCACACCCATCCATGCACCAAAACACTGAAACCTAAGCAGAAAAGGAATTCACTGGAGAGGATCAACAAACCAAACAGATGCAGCTTTCACAAGGACACACATCTGGTCCAGAAACAGATAAACCTGAACTCCCAGATGATGCCATACACCAGAGTAAAACTATAAAGAAGATGATACATATTCCCTGGAAGCTCCATCCTCTGGGATGCTGGGCACGGTCCTGGACAACCTGCTCTGTGCCGGGGCGTGGGACTAGACAGGCCTCGGAGGTGCCTTCCAGCCTCAGCCATGATGTGATTCTGTGGCTTCTGATGATTGCCAGCAAGAAACTATTTACCTCTTTCCAGCTGTAAATTTTCTCTGAAGACAGAAAAGTGAAAATACAGGGTGGGATGTATTCTTCTCACAAGCTAAATTCATTTTTTTCTTCAGGATAGCAAGTCAAACCGTCAGATTGCAAAGGTATTTCAGCTCTTAAGTGCTGGTATATATTGCTAAATTAGCTACACAAAAATACACTTTTGCACAAATAAAAATGGTAACATTATCATGTACAGATACAGTAAATAACATAAGCCTGTCTAATGTTGCTGGTCAGAAATTCTTGTTAAAAAGGAAGCAACATTATGAAGAATTAGCAAGCACTACGAAGACCTAGTTCAATAAAATATGGTGCTTCTCACACCCAACAGAGCTGAATAAATTCTGTAAGAAGGAGCTGTAGGGATTGGGATTTTTTCAGACTGTGATCTGTAGCAGAAGCCTCCAAGAATACCATTTTGACCCACTTTGCCAGTAGCTGTCAACTTGTATTAAAAGACAGCTGGATTATATGTTCAGCATGCTTAACTGTACTTCGCAACACTTGCTGTCACTGCCACTGCAATACAAAGCAGAAGTGGGAAAAGAGAGCGGTCCACAGCCTCAGGAACAGGAACAGCACTGCCTCTGCAACTACCTCACAAGATGCAGTCCAACACTGCAGAAAGTATTACATTCTCAGAGCTCAAGACCACAAGGATTTATTGACTCATCTGCATCACACAGACCCTTATTTGGCAACTTCTGCACCAACCCTGTAAATTCCAATTTACAACCACGACAACAAACAACAACAAATAAACACTCTGTCCATCCAACTCTGAAGGACTAAATAAAGTCCATGGAAAGGTTTCTCTCATCTTGGTAAGGTGACAATTTCAGTCAGAAGCCCTGTGTGATGAAGAACAAACAGTAAAATTTCCTATGTCTCAGGTACAACACAGCAGCAAACGGAATAGCATCTTTCTTAAAAGCTATCTCAGGATAAGCACTACAGCAAAGGTGCTCCAGAACAGGCAGGTAGCTGCTCAAATCCCCTGTGGTATTTTTAACAGCTTTAACCATATTAACCATTATCATTAGAGTGGCTGCTGAAAGATAGGTTCTTACCTTAATACTCTGAATTTCAAAAGTGTTAAGCATCCCCGAGTTTGACAAAGTGCATATCTATCTAACCCCTGATTAAACTTTGGACAATACAAACCTAATTTTGAGAATCCATTTCAAAAGGAACAAAACACCTTAATTATTCTTTTTCAAAGCAGACATTGATCTGCAGCAGATGAAATGCCCTCGACAGCATTAGATGTTGCACCGAGGCTGCTTTTTTTTCTGAGGCTTGCAGAACGTCTGCACTCACAACCCGCGCTGTCGGGAACATCACTATTATTAGGCATTAGGACAAAGGCTACCGTGGTGGGTCACACTTTTAGAGAAGAAAAATCAATTTCAGTATTCTGAAGAGTGCATCACTGGTAGAGTGTGGTATTAAGCATTATGAGTGGTTCCACTGGTGACCCCATTTAAGGGAATAGAAGATGCAGCCAGACAGGGGAAAAAATAACAAAGAGCCTCTGCTGCATTAGATACTGTAGATGGTTCATGGCAAAAGAAGCATTAACTATTTATTATGTGTGTGTGTGCATGCATGTCCTTGTAGCTGCATATACATGTGTAAAATGGTATTAAATGCAAGTATATATACACATTTCTTTTTTCTATATCATGAAATACATGTTTTATAAGTTATAGTTCAAAAGGCAGCTTTACCATCACCTGCCTAATGTCTGAAAACCCTTCCAAGCTTGCATAATTGAGATACTCAGGGTGGATCTCTCCTCGTGTTCTCACGTTCTTTGCCTTGCTGACTCCTTTACACCCACTTACTGGAAGGATGGTTCACTGTGCAATAAAACAAACCATTCACATCTACAGTTATGTTTCCCAGTTTAAGGACAGGGTCAAAACAGGCAAAAAAAGCTGAGTGGGCTGTGCCAGAAAGACTTTACTGCTATGGTCAGCGTTTTCTACAGCTTTTCCCACAAATCAGGTAGAAAAAAAAAAAAAGATGGAGATTTCTTCTTAGCAGATATTCAAGGACAAGGGAATTTTTGAGAGGTGACTGTGAAAGAGGGCAGGGAGAAAAGAGGAAGACTGAAACCACCCCCAGAACACCAAAACCTTCAGTAAAGGCCTTCTGGTAAACGCTGACATGGTCATGTCTTAGATGAAACCCAGAGGTAACCAGAAATGAAAACAAAGAGATAATGAAATAAATGCAACAGAAAATTGGCATTCGGTGGTATTTCCACCCTGTAAACTACTATTTATCAATGCCTGTATTCTGCTGGCACCTAAAACCTTCTAGACAATAAGTAGACAGCACTACACTCTTAAAAGCTCGTAACCTGAACTGATTTAAATTCAGAGAAATTCAAAATACATTAGGTGGACAAGCACTTAACTTTGATCCCAGCTATAGGATTTTTAGATAGGACTTTTTTTTCTTTTGCTTAAAACACATAAAATGTTAACTATTTACACACAGACACACACACACAAGTAAATCACAAGGTCTAGCTCTGGAATGAGAGAAAGAGGTATTGGAAAATAGAGAAAAGAGCTGCTACTGAAAGCCTTGGGAAAGTAATAAAGTGGCAAAATTATGCTTAGTGTTTATGACATATGAGAAACAAATCTAACCTTTTGTGTATTTCATGGTACCACGCTATGCCTGACTGAAGCTTCAGCTTCCAAAGAATGAACAAGCAATCCAAAATCTATTCAGTCTGACTGGATTTAGTAAAGGCAATACATTTGGAGGATATGAAGTTGAGACCTTGTTTTATTGTTCCAGTGCAGCAATTAAAGGAAATCTCTTTATGGAAGGGTCACCAGGCCTACATTTCTCTTATCCTGCTTCCCTGACAGCTGTCTGCTGAACAGTTTCCAACCATTTTGATATGTCCTATAGAGAGATGCTAAGATGAATATAGATGAGCCATCTCTGTTCCACATAGATGTTCCACATCTCTGTTCCATATAGCTATCAAATTTCTTTCTGACAAACTAAGCAAGTACAGATTACCTGGGACAGAGTCTATAGGCCATGAAGAATATCCCTTCTTCTTGGCTCTACAGATCTAGAGGTTGTTTTGGGGTGGGTTTCCCCCCCTGCCCCCTCCAGTAGCACTAGGAGAGCGTTACAAGTGAAGTTCTGGGTACCCATTTGTATTTTTATTTCAGCTTCACAATCTTCAAAATGATTTTGCAGAAAAGAAATACACTTCCTAACCCTATGTGCAAGTAGGAAGCTAAGCATGTAGGCATGCTGAACAGGCTGTTGAACAGTCCTGTCTAAACCCAGAATCCATAACAGAATAGGTCTGAGTGGTATTTCCTCAAAACTGGACAGAATTTCAGCATCTCTAGACATCCCATCAGAGAAATTCTCCAAGTTATCACAGTCTAATGACACTATAATTTTACATCAGAATAAAAATAATTAAAGAGGATAGGCCAGAAGCCCAATTTTGATTATTCCATTGCTCAAGAGATAAGCAAGAAAGAGCATTTTATTTAGAGGGTGGAGGTGTATGGGGAGAAGGTCAAATGGAAGGAGAAGGCTGTATGCTACCAAGCTATGTGTGACCAGGGAACGTTCAGAGAGGCAGCTGATATATGTGGTGACCACTTACAGATGAGCACGAGACCAAACACGAGGAAAGATTTTGCTGACAATAGTGCAAAGTGCACAATGATAGCCTTGAAAAAATTAGTTACAGATTAAATATGTGACAAACCACCCAGCAGCAAATTGCAGGCATAAGCATAGCAAGTCAGCTCTCAAAACATGATTGAAGTATTTGACTATATACTACATAAATCCCCACTAATTGGATCTTGCAGGAAAAGAATCTAATAGTGTTTATACACATCATGTTTCTCTCTGCATGTATTTACACATGCAAACATTTTGCTGTGAAAAGATTTTCAGCAAATGTTATTTCCTCTTGGTTCTTTTACATGAACTTGTAAGTAAGGAAAGAATGATTAACTGATTATTTACACAGAGAGTCTATACTGTACCTAGGACACCAGGAAATTCTGAGTTATTTGAAAATAGCTGTTGAAATAAATTAAGAATTTCTTCACAGGACATGTGCAGACTAAGAAAGAAACTAAAAAGAGAAGTATCGTACATCAGAGAGAACTAATTGAGCTTGGTGACTGAATGGCAAATGAAATTACGTATCAGGAAGGGAACACAGAACAGAAAACAAGCACTGAACTGCAGGGTACCTCTTTAAAGCACAGGGAAGCCGAGATAAATCTACTCTACATGAACTTGCTTCCCCCTGTCAAAAAGGAAGTGTTATAGTGAGAAATGATGCTCCTCATCCAACAAATGGTGCTGCTTTCTTAGTCAGCCAGTGTTAATGTAGTTGCTTGTTACATATAAAAATGGGACAGGATGCACAAATCAAAACAGACAGACAGGTGTGAAAGAGAGAAAAGAAACACAGAAGAAGGAAACCAAATCACAACATGAAATAGCAATCCTGGCAAAACAGAAAGTGCTGCGTGTCAGAGCAGCTCGTTTGCTTTCTGATGCTCAGAAAGGCAGCAGGGGATACCCAACATACCATATACCTTTAACATACAACATAAGAGAAAAACTGCCAGGAAGTTGTTGTTCATTTGAATATTTTAAACTGATCTCAGTGACAAAAATCTTCATTTATATTGCCCACAGCACTGAGCGAAGCAGGGCAGTTCAGAGCAGGGTTTTCCTAGAATGTACATACTTACATGCTCAAAGTGCAAAAGCACAAGGGGGGAAAAAACCCACCAAACACAAATAAACAACAGCTTTTCACAGAATGATTCCTGAGTTTTCAGATCAGATTTGACTTTGAATTGACTCTGAGCTTTGCGTGGTTTTCTGGTGTTTCTTAAAGCTTCTGTTTTATCTTCCTGATTTGTTTTTTGTCCCGTTCATTGCACATAACAAAAAAAGCCCCTTATAGGGTGTATTTATTGATTTCTCCACAAACCTATATTGGGGGAAAAAATCCAACCAAACAAAAAACCTCACTATGTACCTGTAATACTTTCAGAAATCTCAATTTTTAAAGAATCATCAAGGTATTTGATATCTAAAGATGCTCTGGTTTTGTATTTATAATGCTATGCAGGGTACGCACTTTTACCACATAGGTTCCTACTGGAACTATTTTCACTTATTTGCATGATTTTTCTGTTCACTAATATCCTTAATCACCCATTGCTAGAATCACAAATCAAAACGGCACTTGATCCCATCTCCACTGGAAAGACAGCCATCTTACACATTCATTTGGTACATTTGAGGGGTTTTTTCCTACACTGGAAACAATGTCAAACAATAAACAGGGAGACCAAACTTTCAGAAATAGCAGTTTAATGAGCTACTACAAATGTCATCAATTTTTACTATATTTGTAGACTGTCCCACAAAAATTATGTCTTTCAAAATAGGCAGAGTGTATACTAGATAATGCCAGTAAGAATGAAATACCAGTAATAATAACAGATTTAGAAAAAAAAAAATCACTAAATACCATACTATCCATCACAGAATTACAAAATGTAAATGTATGACCCCTAAGTTGAGAGGCAGAATCAGCTTTACATGAGCTATTAGCCACATTTCTTTTCTTGCCTTATGTCAGCGTGACCTCATTAAACCTAATATTTCCCTCGCTTTTGTCTTTAGCACGTTGTTCTGATCATAGTTTCATCATTCTCCGAGCCACTTAAAAAAGCATTACACATCTAAGACCAGCGTACAATCATTACACCACAGCTTCAAGAGCTATTCATGTATAATTCAATGATTTTTGCTCTGAATTAGCTTATTATTCATAGGATCTGGTCTAAAGGATCTTTTTTTCTCAAAGCACAAAGAGCTTTGCTATGCTTAGAATGGTAATGGTCACTGTAATTATATACTAACAGAAACCTTTAAAATGCTATTTTAGGGGGTAAAGTGCATTCACCCCTCAGCATTCATCCTACTCGTTTACAGGACATACAAAGGTTACAGAGTAGTCAGAGTGGAGACAAAACCTGGAACAACTGCAAAACTAAAAGCAGAATTGTTCATGAAAGATTTTAGCCAAGAGCTTATCAGAAAACTGCCCAGAAAACCATGTGAATTTATAGACAGACTGGCGTTACACAGTGCCAATGTGTCAAATCAAACTTACTGTAACTGACAGGTAGAGTATCTTCAGCAATAATAGAGAGACTGTTGGACATACACAGAACAGGAATGCAGTCCAGTCTTATAGTGGCCTTAGCTGAGAACTGCAAATTACTGGAAAGGTATTTATCCATTTCAATAGTCATTCGCCACCAAATAAAAAAGAAACTTTATGTGGTACAAAAACCTCTCTCTTTCTGCGAGCGTGCACATGTACCTCTAGAGTAGCTCATTTTACTTTTTCCAGCTAGTCTACACAGCTCAATACTCACATAGTAAATCTAATAATAGCAATGTTATTTCTACTTACCCTTTTGTCATTATCAATAGTATCAATGGTTTTGTCTGATCTTACCCGGAGTCATCGCAGAAAATTTTTCATACAAACACCTCCCGTACGTGGAGCAGGGGGATACAGAAACACTGACATAACAACTTGAAAAACCCTTTTGAGGATGTTATCTTGGTTCTGTCAAACTGATTTTCAAAATGCCCACTTAACTTCTAATTTATATGATTTAAAACTCGGTAAGAGCCTGGACAGAAATTACAGCAATTTTAGGCTGTTTCTCCAAATTACATTACATGCAGATAGTCTAAAAACCCCACATAGGTGCGAGAGGGCTCTCAGTTCTTTAACACCGCAGGCAAACACCAGCATCTTTGCATCAGTACTTCTTTCCTCCTCTGCAATTTGAATGAACACTCTCCTTTGGCAAAGACTCCCTTTACAGATTTTAGCCTTCCTTCACTCCCAGGCCGTACATGCTGAGACAGGACCAAGGCGCTCACATTTTCTAATCTCTTAAAAATGTCAAGAAATTACTTTTAAGGCAGTTTTCAGAAATTCAAAGAAATAAAAAATTAAAATAACATTAAACCCCCCCCCATATTTTGCAGTCAATTCAAGATCTGACATGCAGCTGCATGCAGCTAACCTTTGTGTTTCCCTTTTTTTTCCTTTCTGGTGCTGCCACTCTGGCAGCTTGCAGCTGCTGCCTTGGTTTTTTTAGCTGGTTTCGGAGCTTGGGCATCCACTACCACCTTTACATCTTCCTGTTCAGCCTCTTGCACTGCTCGAGAGTTTCAGGGTACCCCAGCAAAAAGAAAACAGAGAGAGAGAAGAGAGAAACAGAGAGAAAGAGAGAATGAATTGAGAACTCTGTGAAGGCAAAGAGTAAGCAGACACAGCAGAGTTTGTTTGGCATTTCAGGCAATTCATGCATTGAGGAGAGTCAAATAAAACAGAATTTGCAAAACTACAGTAAAAACCTGAAAGCTCTTGGTTAGCTGGGATATATTTCCTAACTTTTCTCCTCCTTTCAATTATATATCAGCTCCTAACTTTCAGGCCAAAAGTGACATCAGAATATTAATGTGTTGCTGAGCTATGGCAGGAAGCACTTTTTTCATAGTAAAGCTCTGCCAGACTGATCAGCAGCAGCAGCGTGAAGGCAGGAAAATTTTACTTAGACTTTGTAGTACCTGGGCTTAAAGCTACATCCTACCCCCAGAAACAAGGAATCACTGGAAGGTGACTTTCAAAACACATCTTGCACAAGTGTATACAGCGTGATGAGTAGAACGGCCGTGAGTTTTATGGTGATACTGTACCTGAGCTGAAATTAAAAACTCCTCCTAGTTTGTAACACATGCAAACTAATTAATTCTTTAGAAGCCTCAACATAATATGCATGGCATGAACTGTGACTGTCAGCATAATTCATGCAATGCTAGTTGTTTTCAAGTAAAAAGAGGCTTTATAATTTTCTAAAAGCATGACACGCTTAGAGGTCAATATTTGAATCTGTGAAAGCAACATACACCATAACTCTTTCCTCTGGCCAGGCCAAGCCTTGAAGCAAAATAATACTGAGTTTAGTGAAATAATACAGAGTTTACGAAGGCATAAAAGCAATTACCTTTGAGAAATATGTAACAGAACCAGCAAACTTCACACCCCAAACAAAACAACTTGTAACTGGGCAATAAGAGATTTTGCTGCCAGCTGCCGGTCCCTGCTAACTGCTAAGCTTCACACAGGGGCTGGGGTTTATCTCAGAGGAATACCACCTTGGCACCTGGGGCCTCTTCTTTTTCCCAAAACTAAAGTGCTTTCTTTAAAAGGACAGAAAAAGTCCACTAAGGAACCTTGCCAGGAAGAACTGGCTGCCCATAAAATTACTTCTAAAATATTCCAACAGACTTTGGAAACCCCCAAAAGACCAAACAATGCTTAATGACATGTGGACTGACAGTAATCTCTCGTTGAAGGGGGAAATTCTCTGTAGGCTTCTGGTTTGTGAGGCAACATTCCCGTTTACCAAATCCTTCATGCGCACACATAGCATTAGAAACTCCAAGGAGATTCTCAGAGGAGTAAGATGAAACGGATTTAGCCACGTCTGTGTAGACTGTAGCTTACAAACCCACAGCTATTCCCCCCCAGCACAGCAATCTGTCATGAATAGCTTTACATTCACAACAAGCAGCCGAGGCACTCAATAAACATGTGCTCCTTTTTTCATTATGCAGAGGAAGAGTTCAAGTTTTACAGAGCCTATACATTAAATTAGCAGAGGAGTGACTGAGAGCCCAGAGAAACAGCTTGTCACTGCCCAACTCCCCATTCCTGTTTTTATCATACATTAACCACAAGATTGCAGTCCCTTTGCAGAGTGTAAAAGAACACTGGAAATGGGTAATTCACAACCAGAGGAGACAGTGCACAGGACACCAGGAAAAATGGCAATATAAACGGCAGTACACTGGGCTCTACTGCCACAGGCATAGCAGCCTGGGGCTAAGCGAGGAACCAAAGAGGCCCCACTCCACAGATCACACACAAAAGGTGTGATCTGCCAACCTAGCAATCTGTCCTATATTTGTAGCTCAGACTCTCTTTAAAAACTAGAGTGTGCTCTTTTAATTCTTTTAAAGATGATAACCCACATTATAGTTAAATTCAGTACTTTTCAAATCACCCTTATGAAATAACCAGACAGTTGTCTAAATCATTTTAAATATGGCCATACTCATCCCCTCAGCTGAAGCATCATTTGCTTGGTCCAAAGCAATGATTAATCTGCAGAGAACGAAGCATCCTGACATTGCTAACTGAAAAGTTAAAGACTTACCTTCACTATCTTGTCAGCCATCCTTTGATCTAACAAGCAAAAGCCTGAAGCTTTTTGAATCACTTTTGTCTCATAACTTTCAGCAAGAGGTATCTGATTGGAAGCACAGTGATGGAGCAAGAAAGGACTGAGAAGGAAATACTTCCATTTCTCTACTCGGGTAAGGCAGAGAACAAGATTTCAGTCCTGTGGCCATTTGGAGCATATACCATCACTGCTGCCTGTGGTAAGCAAGACTTTCAGATATAAGATCTGCAAAATAGGATTTAAGCCATAAATGTGCAGATACTGCAGCTGGGGTCATGAAAGGACTTGGCACAGAATTCCCTGTTTCTAAAGGATGTTTTTTACCATTACATTTCAAGCACTGCCTTTAAAATAAATACAAATCTAATCTCAAAATACCATTTCCACCACAAAACCATCTTATTCTTCAATACTAACTATCCAGCAAAGAGCAGACTTCAGGGAAGGCTCATCCACACCCTCTTGTGACTACAGATATCAAAGAAATTACATAGCTTTGCTATGGACTGAACAAACTCAGCTCAGGAGAGCATTGAATTCCAGGGGACCTGGCCACATACTTGCATTTAAGCTTGGGGTAAGCACTGGTCTCCTCTGCCTGCAAGCACCAACCCCCCCTCAGGTGTACGTGTGTGGTGGAAGCGATGTTCACCCAGCCCAGCAGTCCTGCCAACGGGGCCAGTCAACACCTTGATCCCTGCAGAGGGGTGGGCAAGGGGCTATCTTCTGAAGCCTGTCGACCTACAAAGAGAGCTCTTGGATGAACCTCGCTCAGAGGGTCCCACAGATTTAGGTGTGGAGCAAAGTAAACAATTCTGTTTTCTGTTTCCAGTGCTTTCTCCTGCCCCGGAGGGTTGTAGGAACAAGCACTTCTAATATCCTCCTCATCTGGTCATTCGCACGTGGAGCTTTGAACTTATCGAACCAGCACTCCTAGTCTGTCTCTGCAGATGAAGCAATTCGTAGAGGCAATGTTTATCCCCAAGCATGTTGTCAGGGGATCAAATATCTTCCCCTGTGCCCTTTAATACATCTTTGGATCACTAGATAACAGTGACAAGAATTTCCTGTCTAAGCGGGATAGGAACCTTGAGACAAACTCGAATGTGAAGCTCTAGATAGCCCCATAAACCGATTTACAGTTCCCCTGACTAAGGAAAATGTGATAAACTGGCCTCCCCAGACAATATTCACAGATAATATTCACTGAAATGACAACATGATTATGTCCTTAGCTGGATGTTAGTTTAAAACAGTGATAGGCAGTACCATAGGGTAAATAAGAACCCTAAATGCAGCTATACAGGGATGGAGTTTCAAAGAGAGTCACTTAAAAATGAATTCATTTCAGTACAAAAAAAGCAAATTTTCAGACCTTTAAAAATCCCTATTGGTAGTTATCTTAAACAATAGACTACATTTGAAAACGTGGTCCGATACCCCATGTGCTCCACCCCAAATTATTAAAATCTTCACTTAAAAAAAAAAAAACATACAGTTTAATTTCCTTTTAGAACTATTTGTTTCTACTAAAATTTGCATTTAGACAAGACAAAAAATGTAGGAGCATATGTTGTGGGTGAGACAGAATTCCAAACAGCAAATAACGCTGGACTCCCATCTCTGGTGTGTGTTCCTCATTTGTAAGAAATTCTCACAAATTGTAAAAAATAATTTTGACATAAGTGGCAAGCTTTCAAATAGAACAATGACATGATTTTCATTTTAGTGTTACTCATCCATGTTCATTAAATCAAGTGCTGACTACTAACCTCAATACAGGATTGGAAACAATTACTTTTGGGGAGACAGAAAAGAGCACAGATTGTGATATGAATTTAGAATTTGAGATGAAAAGTAAACCAACAGTCTCTTAACAGAGCAGCAGGTGAGTGTAGAAGTACCAGGGTCGAAGCAGAGAAGTGTCCTGGCTTTGCCATGCATCACTAATGGCCTAACTGGTAAAAGTGGGAAAAAGAAGCCTCTCCCGTGAACCAGTTCTGCAGTGGGCAACACTTCAGGATACGGGGCTAAAGCTACAACACACAGCCAAACAAAAGGATGCATTTTTTAAGTGAGTAATCTGTGATGCAGACAACGCAGAACTGAAAAAAAAAATTAAATTTAAAGATGGTTATCCACACAAACTTATATGAGTGAATGAAAATGGAAAGCATATTTTCCCCTCTGGCCTTCACGATGCTGCCTCCCTGCAGTACAGTTTATGTACCTAACACGGATGTGTTGAGCAGGCTGATTTTACAGTGGTGAAAATACTGAATGTGAACGGGCTGAGAAAAAAGGAAGAAGTCTACATGAGAATCTGGTGCTGCTTAATGATGCTATTAACAATTCATTGCTATAAGATGTCCTCAGAAAGAACAAATGGAGGAATTAAACAAAAGATTCTTCTTAACCTCCACATGTCTGCTCTCTGACCCTGGGGAGGGGGAAAGACAAGGGAGCACGTGAAATGGAGTTAATAGCCATGAATTAGAGTCTTTGGGAAAGCAGAGGCTAATAAGGAAAGCTAAAATTATCCATGGAAAACCTATAGCAGGAAGATAAAGGACAGTAAGAAATTACATCATTATTTTGTGCATCAGGGCCCTGAGGGTCTGAGTAGACTTTAATTGCCCTGATGAGCCTCCCTAGGGGGTTCACCCACAGCCTGCCCATGGGCCACAGGCTCTGCTGCAGCTCAGCCCAGGGCTGTGCTGCTGCCTGGCTGTGTCCCCTGGGAGGTCCCTGGCACTACGCTGTAGGTAGCTCATCTGCTCAAGGACCCCTCGTACGAATGCATCAGCTTTGCCTGCCCACCCCATCCCCCTCCTGCCCTGACTGGCACCCAGGAGGGCCCTGGACCTGGTTCCTCCCTTGTCTCAGATTGCTGAGGGCCCTGGCAGCAGCAACTGGCTCTGCCCAGCCTGCTCAAAGCCTGTGGGATGGAGCTCCACCTGCCAGGGCAATGCCTGTGCTGGGGCCACCCTCAGCTCCTGGCCCCTGCTGCTCCCGGGCACTGCCATTGTCACGGACAGAAAACAACAGCTAGTTGTGAAGTAGTAACTGAAACTAAATAGAATCTATGATTCTATGACTTAAAGTGGAACTTTAAAGCAAAGAGAAGGGAGTTTTGCAAGCAATTTTGATCACTTGCCTCTGAACTTCTTTCCCAAGGCTTTCAGAACCAAGAACCACAAAAAGACCTCTAAACCACTTGCTACCCCCACTGCTCTCTCATCACTGCTTGTAGGTTATTTTGTTTATTTTGGCAATGTACCAGCACGGGAAGGACTGCTGATAAATCAGAAAGATGCTTTAAAGGATGAAGGTGAAGAGACTGCAGCTGAAAGAGAGATTTCAAAAAATATGCTTATTGGAAGTTAAGTATTTTGCCCACATGATACTTGGAGTGCTGCCTGATCTCTCAGTATTAATAGTCTTGTGCACAGAACGTTCCTTGCTATCTTCAAATAATAAACTAATACCTTCTCATTTCAAGGTCAGTGAAAAACAGGGGTGTCGAGACACTGTTTTGATGAATGTGCAGATACTTTTTTTTTTAAAATGAATGGTTAACTGATGTCATCTCATAATCCTGACAGCTTGATACTCATCAGAAAACTCACTCTCATCATTCACGGTAAAGGAGCAGAATGACAAGTCAAATTTAACAATCCAGAGCTACGACTTGTCATCAAAAGTCTGTTCAGCACCACACAACCATGACATGCTGCCAAACGTCAAAGAAGGAAAGTAAGAAAGTAATTTTGCCTTTTTACACATCGTTAATCTAAATCTCTAAATTGGAAGTTGCCATGAAAATTACTCTGAGTTTCTAACTGAAAACATTTTTAATTTCCAGTCTTTAAAAAAAAAAAGTCACAGCTGCAACAAAGTGTGGTAATATTAATGAAAGCAAAACTGGCACTCATTCAAATCTCTGCCTTCCTCAGTGCTGTGAAAAGAAAAATCACTCCCCAGTGGAAAGTCACCATTTTCACAGAAGTAAAATTATTCTTCTCTGTAAAAATGAGCTTTCGTCATTTGCATTAAATGTAATTAAACAATTTAATTAAATTGTTGCAGTAACTAGTGTATCTCTGCATGCTACTTGGCTCCAGCAATGCTCAGTGTGTATTTGCAATCCAGATTGAAAAGAACTGTACCCACAGGAGATCTCTGCAAGGTCATATCAGGCTAAAAGGTTCATACAGGTTTTCAACAAACTTCACAAAATAAGTGGTGGAGAGATACGTGAAAACAAACCAGCAGATGTGACCGTGAGGCATCACAGAATGGCAAGTAAAATTCAATAAAAACTTGAAACTAATGGGTAGCAATGTGTCCTTATGAAGGACACATCGAAAATAAATAAGAACACAAGAAAGAGAAGACAAAGCAATTTGTAAATCATCTCTCCTACACACAGGCATAAAATTTATTGCAGTGAATAAATGACTTTGTTATCTTTTATATAAAATGTAACTTAATAGCAATATAATAGCATATAAAATGCTGTTATTGGTTCTTGTTTCGCTATTTATAATGACAAATTAGTGATGATGTTGTACTCATTACTGCAAGAGAGAGGGGCATTATCTGTAGTAGTAGCAACTGGAGCCAAACACGATAGAAGTAATGGAAGGATACCTACTGCTTGAAATGGTAGGTGGATACTTTAGGGTCTAAGCTACAAGTGTGCTCCAGCCCAGACTAACCACTCCTGGACTGGAGTGCCAATTATTCATTTTATCTCAAGTTGGCCTGTTTAACTTAATTCATGTCAATTCCTGCAGATAACTTAAAATTTTTTTGTTGCTATTCGTTAATGACAATCAAAAGGTTTTAAAAACTATATACCTCATGCAAGTCATTTACAAGCTGAAGACTTTTACCTGTAGGTAAAATATAGGCAAGAACTGAGAAGAAATGATCTGTCTGGAGACTTGTGCATGGTGCATTCTGCAGAGCCACATCCTCAGTGGATGGGCACCCACCTCCTTAAAAGCCTCACAGTGCCCCAGAGGAATTGCTAGTAACATATAGCAGGGAACAGAGATAGCACTTCATCCTACCTCTCTGCTTTGTCACCTCTCTCCTCTGGAGGTATCGAAGAAGAAATGATGGTGAGCCTGGCAGTACTCCTCCTTACTCTGCCCAGACAAGCTTTCAGCAGAGCCGTTTGGTTATTTATTAAACTAACAAAAAAGAAACTCCAAAGAGCCCTGTACCTGCTCAATTTAATACAGAATTAAACTGGTCTCAGTCTTCAATCCTGAACAAGTATAGTAAAGCCACGACTGTATTATCCACTTTGTCAGCTGTCCCATGTGAGCTCACTCACAGCCCTTCATTAACATCCCTCCATCCTACTGCATCTTAGATTTGCACTTCCCTCCAGCTCCAAGCTATATGAAGGAAAATACATGTGCAGCCAGAAGACCAGCAGCCATCACCCTGCAACTCCCTGCAGAGGTTCAAAAGCAGCTATGGGTTACTTTATATGGAAAAACTTATGATCAGCCTAACTAGCAAAATGTGCTGTTCCACTCTATCTACCTTCAAAGAGCTCAGCAGGCCAGTGCTCTATTCCAGAACAAAAGTGACTGACTTTTTACTCCACACTCTGATAATTATTCTGGAATGAAATGAATTTTTATTCCTGAGTAGAGTTGCCCATCAGGGAACCATTGCAGCACAGATAACTGCATCAGAATAAGCTATGGCAGTCTATGAAAGAAAATTTCCCAGTGCAGAAAGCTTCACATCTCAGAATTGCCGAGATGTTATCTCTGACCTACTTTGCTCAAAGTACCACAGAGATATCTCCACACAGGCATCCAATTATTTGTTGAAATCAACAAGTACTTTTGTGCTACACAGAACTAGTACAAGCTGAAAAAGAGAGTAGAGGAGGATGATAGGTGGAAAGAAGTGTTCTTTTTGTAGCATTTGCAGTACAGGAATTGATTTCACAAGCACGCTCATCCAAGCAATGTAGTTCATTCAGGGGACTGTCAACTCCCATCAAAGAGTCATTCTTAACGTGGAATCTGCATGCCCATAACAGAAACAAATGAACGGAAAAGAGCAGAATCGTTCTTTAGAAGCAGCCCAGCTGTCTCATGCATCCGACACTCCCACATACAAATGTTTTCATTGAAGGGGAAAAAACTGCCAACCCTGAAGCTGAATACCATAGTTCAAAATGGTCATCAAAACCTAACTGCCTACCGTGTAAACAGTGTAACCTAAGACACCAAACACATTCCCAGAGAAGACCACACCAAAAAAAGGATACTTCTCGACTTTTTATAATATTTTCAAAAGCAACATTCCCAGCAAAGGATTTTACAAGGCAATAAAACACTTTACTAGGTAGTTAAATTCTCCTAAGATGGCTTTTTCTAACTGCACAGTTTATTACAAGGACAGCTGTCCCCAGAGATTAACAAACTCTGGGTTGAATATGAAAAACATTGCTATATTTTTTTGCTTCTCTGAAACCTTGTGAAATATTGAAAGGGACTGACAGACAAATCTAGAACAAACTGATTTAAGAAGAGTAAGTTAGTAAATATTCCAGTAAATGGTGAAGGGTAACATTACAGGAAGGGTCACTTTTACCTTAAGAGCACAGTTAATCTCACTAAAATAACTCACTAAGTCAGAAAGTCCACTCTGGTGCAAACTGTTGCAAAATGTAGCTCAGTTAGTGCAGATATGAAATTTGCTACTATTGATGGGAAGATAATAATGTCCCTTTCCCTCATCTGTGAAAATTAAAACCTCGTTCAACTGACAATATAGAAGGTTTAATAAACTGCACCACCTCTGAAACATAAGATGCTATTTCTTGAAACAATTACAAACCAGGGGTAGAGAGTCTGAAGCCTGCACTTCTCACAGCATGGATACTTAGTCCAATAAATACCTGCCACCTCCTTAGTGAAAGGCATGACCACCAACTGAAAATGAAATGACAGGGCAGGAGAAAAGCACAGCCCATGAAGAATACTTGATAGAGATCTGAGCTGAACGATGGATTAAGTTTCTATTTGTTTAAGAGTAGGATACTGGTTGATTTGTGGTGGGTTTTTTCCACAGGTAGATTCACAAAGCAGCTTAGATTTTGGGTTTTAGACATTACACCTTACTCTGCCACCTAGTAGCACTTCCCAACCTGAAAACAGCCAACCGCATTCCCAGTGCCAGTAGATTTCAGCTCCGGTCCCGTGTACCCATCAATACCCAGGGAATGAAGCCTTTTGCTATTGAGGCTTGTGGATCCCTTATCACTCAAATTCAAGAACAAGAAAATTTGAAAATTACTATTCTCTCTAACTGCTGGAGGTGTTAGCAACCTAGAAGGAGATCTACGAGGGACACAATACTGAATAGGGTTACCCTCTAGGATATCCTGAGGAAAAAGATACACTTACCCTCATCAGGGGGCCAACAAGCATGGGTTGTATGAGCACAGAACTAAATAATGACTGGTTTCCTTAGGATTTACTTTTGATTATTAAATTATTTAAAGTCTAACAACACAGAAATGGCATTTTGATTTTTTTTTCCCCTATGACTGTGACACCCAAAGTGTCTCTGTCCCTCCTGGATTCTGTAATCTTTAATAAGAAAATGTAGACTACACTGTACAAGCCAGAAATGTTCTTCCCTACCCGCTCACCTATGTTAAATGAACCTTACAGCAATACAGTATCTTTGAAATTATTGTATTCAAACTTCACTGAAATTAGTTAACAGGTTTCAAATTTATCATTAACACTGCCAGGCTTAGGCAAAATTATGCATAGAGGAATAGATGGAGTGGAACGGCATAAGCTTTACTTCAGTAGGAACCAAGGCTGAAGACCCTTAAATATTCATGGCAGACAAGATAGCCTGTCTTCCCCTCAGCACTGAAATGGCAGCTAGTTACCTCATTCGTTCCTGTTAGGCTAGCATCACAAGGTCTGATGGTTTTATCCCCAAACACAAGTGAAAGATAGCAATTATTTACTAAAAAAATCCAAACCAACCACCTTTGTTCTCACAAGCATAAATTTAACACGGAGAGCATCACACTACAACCTGTAGCGAAAAGACATGCAGTAGATGATATTCTGATACCATGGTAGATGGTGCTGCTGTTGCTGTTAAGATATGATTCAACCAACGGCGCTTGTTCTTCTGAATGTTTCATTCTACGCGTTCTTGTGCGACTGTCCACATTGGACTGAACCATTAACGGCTCCTGGCGCTTTTTTTTCTGCTTCTGTTCTAGCAATGCTCGCTGAAGAAAACACAAAGAAAAGTGTTTGTTACTGGACTCCAAACAGTAGCAACCTGTGATTAAAAACAATGGGTATCTTTACACCTTCTCCAGTTTTCCAGTGGCAGCAGCTGGCAAGTGGGATATTGGGATATCGGGTTATAGGAAATCTTTCCAAAAAAACCCACAACCAACCCACTGCTAAAACACCTTCTGCTGAAAACAGAAAATAATTAAAATAGATCTTTCTGAGCAGTCTACCAGCTGTCAGAGCTTGCTTGGAAATAACCCTTGGGAAAACGACAGTGTACGAGTACTGGTGGTGAAGCAAGGGGAGGGTAAGCAAGGGCATGCAGCAGAGATGCCAATTTAAGTTTCTGTAAATTGAAAGCAGGTAATCTGCAAACTAGAATCAAGAGATAATGCTGGCCATGAGCCTAATTTGACAAATATACGATGAACTTTAATTAAACACTTGAATTTCTCAGCCACACCTGCTGAAAACCAAAGCATTCAGCATCCAATGGCACCACAGGCCCCTCTCTCTCTAAGCCCCTTTCCACAATGTCAAAGAACTGAACTATTCATTTTACTCATCCATTGCCTTACCATTTTGCTGCTCCAGTGCAGTGATTTCTTGCTGCTAGAAAGGAGGTATACTAAAACTGAACAATACGAAGGGAAACTGAACCCTTTCAGCTCCGTAAGGTGCATGGAGCAGCTCAACATGCCACCAAACCAATCATTATCTGGTGGATTCTCAGTTCTAGTGGATGCCAGGATTACGGCATAAATAGAAATTATTTGAATTTGAAAATGGTATGATAGTAGAGATGAAAGTTGATAAAACAATGGGAACAGACATGTATAGAAAACCATAACATTAACTTTGCAAGGCTCAACTAAAAATGTAACAAAGTGTTGTGAAAAGGGGACCACAGAAAAATCAAAGGAAAATTGGAACCCCCAAACCCCATTAAAACCTAATGGCAAAACTCCCTGAGATTTCACAGGAGAAATTCTGTATCACTTTCTTGTATAAGTCAGTAGTAAAATAGGCAGCATAGCACATAGTGCCACAGCCATAAGGACTAAAGCATGGAACAAAGAGAAAAAGATATAAAAACTTTGTAGTAAACATCACTGGTTGGCATATCTGCCAGAACCTCTGGTCCATCAAAGGGGCAGCAAATACATTGCAAGTCAGCTTAAAAATAAGTCTAAGGCAGTGGAAATAAGAATAACTCAAACCACTGTCACAGGAAGAATTTTCATGGAAGTTAGACTTCTAAGTAAGCCGTGACATCCCCAGACCTCTCTTTTGCACTCTCTGATCAGAGGATGCTTTTTTCTGTCAATTACCAGATACACGTGTCAGTGATTTCATCGCTCCAAGATCTAGACATCAGAGAGCAAGCAGGTCCCTTTCCAAAATCTTACCTGCCTGTCAAGCTTCTGCTGACGCAGGCTGCTCCCCTCATCATCCAGAACACTGCAAATACAAAGAGTACATAATTGGAACAAAGTTATCACTCAAAACACCACCTAACAGCAATCACCAGAGCAAAGGCTTGCAGGGCTTCTCCATATAAAACTCCCACCGTGTTCCATGGAAATTTGCCTGCCTTAACCTGCAAAAGTTGGCTGAAAAGAATTTAACTGCAGTCCATAAAAAAATGAAAAATTCTGGCTCACATAAACTTCACCAAAAATATATGTTCAGTCAGTTCACAAAGAAATGCAAAATTCACAGTCTACAGCTTGTTTACTTCTCCGCTGCCTTCTGGTGCAAAATGGCAATGTGCACAGCCACGGGGGTTGGTTCAAAATTCACACAGAAAGCTGCTTAGCAACTCGGCAGCATCTGAAATTACACTAGGAAAATTAACTTAAAATCTTTCACACACTGAAAACCAGAATTTATTCCTGAATATCTGAAAAGTCAGGCTTCCTGCAAGACACACAGTAACGCACAGGGCCGTATCGCTTTCTGCTGGTTGTTGCTAGTGAGGAGATTAGCTCCTGCACATTCAAACATTTTCATTAATTAGATGTTAAAAACTAACGGCATGGAAATCAGAAAATTATCCTGGTGAAGTATTTTATCGAACTACTGAATACACTTTCTTTTTCTGGAGAGCAAAGGTCTCTATTGTGAGAACATTATGGCTAAAAATTGAATGTAGATAATTAAATCTTTTAAACTGTAATATTTAATCTACAAGGAAAACAGTGCTGTAGAAGAAACAAACAAAAAAATAGCCTCATATAAGTATATTCTCCTAGAAGAATTTATTTTCTCTTACAACACACTTTTATAAAAGTTAGTCCCTTTTTTTTTTATCACTCTTAACAATCAAGACAAAAAAAAAAAAGAAAAAAGAAAAAAGAAAGGAAAAATCCAGGACAAACAAACCTGGATTCTGACCTACATACAACCAAATTGTATTGCAGTGGAAATTTCATTAAACATGTGACTTCCCCTGTATTAATGCTCTTTAGGAGACAGTAGCATTGTAGTAGAGTTAGATAGGGCACCCAACAAAGGCACACAGAATGCCACCTTTCCAATGCCAGCATTATCAAAGACCTACAATTAAGCATTATTGGTGGCATCAGCTTTTTACAATTCCTGCTGAGGTTACATGTTACGAAAGGCTGTTGTTCCACAGAATGAAGCTACAAGCATCTCGGGCGTGAAAGCACACAGTTCATTGTAGATGTAATGCATTAATCATAGCCCACCAAAAACATTCAAGAAAAAAAATCCCTCACACTCACAAAAATGTTGTGCTTTACACCAAGCGTTCTCCGTTTGATAAATTACAGAAATAAGCTATAAAACAAAGACACACCTTCCTCCATGGTACATGCTATCAGGGGTTTTCAAGAGTGCTTCCCTACAACTGCAATCTATATTAGCTGCACTGTTAGAAAGTAAAACTACCCTTATGAGTACCTTCATCTGAACGCCTGAGTAAAAGATGCCCAAGTACAACATTTCAGACTTAATGGCCGGAACAAATCCTCCTCATTTAAGACAATGCTTGAAAAAAAGCCAGAGCCATGTAAGGATGCTGATACAGACCGTAAGAACTGCAGAGGCAGCAGTGCATATACAGCTGTAATGCCCAGAGAGAGCAAGAGCCAATACTGCTCCACTCCTCCAGTCATCTGCAGAGGAAAGGAGAAGACTCAGATCTCTTCCCTCATATTCTGCTTTACAAATCAGACTATGCTGACTCCCTCACATCTGTTAAATGAGCTACATATACACTTCTCAGGCATTCCCATAAGCCACCAGTTCAGGAATTATAATGGTTTTCAGTATTAGGCTAGATTGGCTATAATTCTAAATTCTCCACCACGGACAAGGTGTGTGAGAACTCCGAGTGGCTCTACGGTCCTCTGCTCTCCCATCCCACCAGATCCTGGCATAACACACTGCACGGAACAAGGGAGCAGGGGAACGTCCTCCAGCGGGTTCTAAACCTTACCTGTGACTCCCCAGAAAGCCACAACAAGCTAAATTCAGGTTCAGGTAAACAAACACAGCTCCCTCAGGTCTCTCTATGCCCATTTTACCACAGTGAATGTGGCAGTTTAAGTAACACCACAGCAAACTCCAGTCAGAGGCAGGGTGTGATTTGCAGTCATTCAGCATTCCACGAATGCAACATAAACCATCAGAAACACCAGAGGACTGCCAAAAAAATGAAACTCCATCCAAAAAGCTATGGATGCTGTAGTGCTAAAACACCTCTCCATATTGCCCTGCTACTGCAAGACGTTGTTTTCAAAGCCTCCAAATATACGCAATCAAAGCTGACACCAAGAGTAGCATGCTCTGAAAACCATCTGACAAGCTCGTCTGGAACTTCCAGGTCCTCCCATTTCATGAAGTTCTGGGGAGTTTTCCACAATCCTTTGGTAAATATGCATTGGCAAGCCCTGCAGTATTTAGGCGACAACATCCTAGACTAAAAGTGAAGTCCAGCTTTCTTTACTAATACTGAGGTATAGTAGAATAGTTACTTCAACAATTCTCTCCTTCTCCTCAGGTTACTGGACCTGTATCGGAATGCCTTCCTCCCACCAGACAGCCACACCACTCTTCTGAGCCCTTCACGGTGTAAAAAAGGTCTCATCACCACCAACTCTATTTTTACAGCTACTCAATGCCAGTATCACTGAAAAGCTGCAGTTCTGTCCTTTCTTGATGCCTAAATAATGCTTGTGTCAGTCCAAACAAAAAGAGGGTCCAATTTAGCCTATATGTATTCTTCTGCTATAATAGCATAGCATTTCGCTTTGAGACTGTGCACTTTGTTAGTATTTTCTACAGGGCTAGTGGACCTTGGAGTTGCTGATTAGCAGCCAGTATTTCACATTCCCTGATTTTCAATGAGACACCTCTCCTGACATGGGACGATTCCCAAGATTTGCCATTAATGGACATCAGGGTTTTAATAAATACATAAATATATAAATAAGTAAATAAATTAATTAAGCTCTGCTTCTGTAGCAATTCCATCAGGCCCTCATTCTTGATGCCCTGAAAAACATCGGCAGCAGACTCTGAGGTGCAACTGTGTAGCCACCACGGAGCCTTTTTCTCACACTTCAGTGAAGCTTTGCAGAAAGATTTAGCAGATGACCTTGCTATGGCAGCTGGCAGCCCATCCACTCTGACAGATGCTCCAGGGTCCAAGAGCTGAAATCCAGAGAGCCTACAATTTTCTTTCTTCGGAAAACACAAAAGTCTAGGAGCAGAAGCACAGCCTTTGCCCTTCCTAGTCTTTGAAAAGAATAGAAATCAATTGCTCCTTCCTCTGGAAGAGTTGTGTGCACGGTGAGGGCCCAGCCTATCCTGCCCAGTGTCAGAAATGGCCGTGGTTTTGTTGCTCAGCGGTCCAAGTAACTGGGATGGTCAGAGACTAAAGGCTCAGTACAGTGTAAAAACTATGGCTGTAACGTGGCAAGACCACTACAGGAGATAATCTCATAGAGAGTGAGGCTGTTAGAACAATTCTGTCTACATGTTTGATGTGATGCTAGAAAATCCCCACAGCAGCATGAAACTCAGTCAGGCGTAATAGAGAAATATAACTTTATAATTCATGCAAATTGAATTACTGAAGAAAATGCATACATATTAGCAATCTGCTGAGCATGCTGGAGCATCTTGAAGATCCAGCAAGGTTCATTTCTACTCCTGCTTGGTCAAGTATCATATATCCACCTGGCATCTTGGCTGTGGCTTTGACCCATTTAAAACAAAAAGCAATTTTATCCGATATGTAATCTTGTAAACAGTGCCTCAGCTCCAAATTCAGTTAACAAATCAGAACTTCTATGTATTTCCTTGCAGATAATTATCCAGGGAAGACCCATCCATCTATACAGAGGTAGAGCAATCCACCCATTAGAGCTTACTGGATGCTGGGATGGAGTCAAGCCTGTAGCTACATATTGTAAAGATTCATAGTAGCAGCCCAGACTAAGGCCCACGTTTAGACAGTATTAGTTTAAAATTTTCTAAAGGAAATCTATTAAATGAACAATCACATTTTTGTCAAAGTATTGCTTTTCATACCGTCTTTTTAAGACACAAGATCTATTTTATACAGACAGCTTCAAGATTACATTAAATAAAATATATATATATATAAGCAGGCTTTCTACAGTGCTGCATATCATAGTGCAAACAATAATATGAACAAGAATTTTAGTATTCTAAGCTCTTCGTAATCTGTATTCCTTAAAAATCATTTAGAGAGAAAAACCAAGACCAGTCAGGCTTTAAGGATGAAGCTTCCTGATTAAGTGAAGCTCCACAATTCACTGCTGCAATGAAGGCAGAAGATTCTGTAAATCAACATCTTGCTACACTTTACTGTAGTTCCACATGGACTGATTTCACTTTAAGTAAAATCAGAAAAGCTGTAATTCAAATAACACATTTCACAGCAAGTACGTCACCTTTACTCTTTGAACGTGCAAACTGATCACATTTCAGTAAGTCATAGCAAGAAAAAAGAATCAAGAAGAAATGTTTTCAATTACATGAAAGATGCATGTAGCCACTGATTTGATCTGATTTTTTTTTAAAGAAGTCTGACACAGTAAAGCAGCTCTATTGTTTCTGACTGATAAAGGAGGCAATGTTTTTGTTCCTTCCTGACACTGCTTGATAAAGGAACATTTCCCATGACAATAACTTTTAGTACCAGGGCAAAGGTCCAAAATCCTATCTGCCACATCTGTACAATGCAGCACTCTTGGCAGTGAGAGGTGTGCCTGGTCAAACAAGCAGGGACACATACTACCACTAAATTGTCATACACTGTTTTAAAGTGTCATCCTTGCATTTGTTCTTTCTGCCACTTCATGATAATAAAGAAAATAAATAACTAAATAAATAAATAAATAACAGTAGCACCCAAAAACTCTATATGAAATCAGGGACCTATGCCCAAGCAAAATGAATGTACAGTCAGGGAAAATGCCTGAAACAAACTGTTCAGACTTTAAAAAGATGAGGAATTGGATAAAAAAATACTGCTCCCATTTACAACACTAAACCAGAAGCCATGGGAAAATCTGAGATCTTTTCATCCCAACTTTCTTCTGTCATATTGTTGACTGCAATTCAAAAACAATGGATGATTAAACCAGATAGAAAGAAAATAATGAAAAAAACCCATAACAAACTAATTTGCAAGATCACTCAGATCTTTTTGATGTAGTTTTGCTGTGGAGGAAGCTGGAATGTTGCTGTGTCAAGAGAAGCAGGTTATGGGACCTTTTAGAGAACGGCTGCCTCAGAAGGACAAGAATGGGTGTAATGTGCCATTTGAACACTACAAAGCCTCCAAAAACATACAAAATTAAATTCCCACAAAGAGCTAGCACTTGGCTTAGTGGATACCATCTGTCATATTCACCCAATTACACTTCTCTATAATCTCTGTACTTCCATAAAGTCTCTGTAGTTCCATAAAACCCAACTGCTCTGGATAATGTTACTGCTAAGCCTTCAGGAGCAAGCTTTCCAGCAGCACTGATGAAATGCTACTGTAAAAGCCCATTAACAGGGTCAGGGACCTGCAGGCTGAAGTCATGCTCCAGAGGGAATGGCACAGTTGGGTTCCTCAAACAAGTGACATTCAGTGAATTCCTAACCAGTGAAGCCAGCGGTCTCTGTAAAGTGCCAACACCTGCAAGTCCCCACATAAAATAAGGTCTAGTCCCCCACGTACACCATACGCTGAGTTCCCCAGAAGCCACTTGGGAGAACGTTACAGCATCAGACACACACCCTAATCAAACTACTCTGGTGGACTGCAAGGGCTCCTCTCACACTAAGAATTATCAAGGTTTTCTGACCTCACAGCAGTTGGTCAGCCATCTGATTTAGAGTAAAACCCACAGTTACCATCTTTGTGGTAAAAGCAGTAACTTCTTTCCTGGGCCATCTATGCAAGCAAAAGTCTGGCCATCTTCATCACTGAGGAGCAGCCCAAGGACATTCAGTCTTAGTTTGCCCTTCTAATGCCAACAGATTAGATTCCTCCCATGCCATATTCATATAGCAGAGAGAGCAACAGTCTACCATTACTGGTACACCTATCAGTTACCACCAAACTGACCAGTAAAGTACAGACACCAGGAACCGCTGAAGAAATGAGGAAGCTATTTCTTTATGTGAAGCTTCAGAGGAATAAAACTGTTTCACTGTGAATCTCTCCCAGTAAATAAAAGCGTGCCTGCCCAGGAACACAGCATTGCTTCCCCTGCCCGTGCAGCTGTTCTGAAGACTCTTAAAAAGACTAAAAGAGGTAAACCAAAAGGATAGGGGGGAAAAAAAGGCCAGAATATGAACACAGATATTTGTGTCGGAATTATCAGCAGCAAGTCATCCACAAAACAGAAGAAGATGCAGAGGATCACACGCTGTGCCAATGATCCAAATGGCACTAAAAGCAATGCCTGCTGGGCAGATGGCTGAAAGCAGAGACTGAATATGTAGTTGCACCAATAATTACAGAACCAAATGCTTTATTTTCTTTTCAAATCCTAGCTGCCAAAATAGCCTAAAAATCAGTAAATGAATAAGACCTGCCTGAGTCATTGCTTCAGTAAGGCTTGTCTAAATGTCCATTGTACAGGAAGAACTATGGCACTCGGTATATCTGTCCAACAGTTCTGGTTTGGGGTTTCAAAAAAACAAAACCAATCAACAAACACCACCCCTTTAGCACTATATTTTTCCAGTAAATCAATGTAGAGCATTATTTGCTGATATTTTTCTTCTCCATCCCTCCTCAGTCATATATAAGTATCTGCACCTGGACAAGAGATAGCATCTTTATCAACGACCCGGAGGAGATAACTGAGTGCACCCTTATCACATTTGCAGAGATGATAACAAGTTGGGGGGCTCAGTCGACACACTCGGGGCAGAGCTGCCATCCAGAGGGTGTCAACAGGAGTCCTGTGGAATTTAACAAGGACAAACACAAAGCTCTGCAACTGGGAAGGAAAACTCCCCTGCATCAACACAGGCTGAAGACCATCTGGCCAAAGAGGACCTGGGTTCTTGATGGACAGCGAGCTGGACGTGAGCCAGCAGTGTGCCCTGGCAGCAACAGCACCCTGGGCTGTCCTGACAGGAGCATGGCCATTAGATCAAGGGGACTGTTTAACATCCTTTCATTCCTCTGCACTTGCAGGATCCCATATAGAAAACTGCACCCAGTTTTGAGCGCCCTGGTACAGGAAATGTTGATGTACTGGACCAAGCCTGAAGGAGGGTAACCAAAGATGTCTGGGGGTTTGTCCTATGAGGAGAGGTTGAGGAAGCTGTTCAGCCTGGAAAAGAGACAGCTTTGGAGAGACCTAAGCACAGCCTTCTAATACCAAGCAGTCCAGAAAGGTTGTGCAGTCTCCACCCTTGGCACTTTCAAGACCCAAATGAATAAAGCCATGAGCAACCTGACCTGACCTCACAGCAAACCATGCTGTGAGCAGAACACTGGACTGGAGAAGTCCAGAGGTCCCTTTCAGCCTCCAGAAGCCCCTTCCAAATTCTGTGAATAGTGTCCTCCTCTTGGATGTCACACAGAACTAAAATACTGAAAGAACGTGTAACAACAGGACCAGGCATTCATATTTTCTTCTTATTTCCATGCAGATAATTGTTAAGCTAAGCTCCAGCCAAATCCTCAGCTTAGCCACAGAACTGTATTTTTGCTCTGTTTTAATTAGCACAGTTCATCAAAATAGATCTCCAATTGTTATGACTTTGGGGATAAAGGAAACCAACAGAAATTGTAGAAGTCAAGTCTTCTAAATGTTTCACTCAGAAGTGTTTTTTAAAAAATCATCAGAGTCAGGTAAGACTATATTGGAAGATGAGTGTATTACAGGAAGAACAGCCCAACAGACTCTCAGTGCTGAAGGGAAGAACAGGAGCGCTACAGATACTGCAGATATGCTTTATATTAATGAGATCCAACTTTGAGGTCAATCAGAAAACTGCTATTCACCTTCCAAGAACAAAACTGAAGACACTGGGAAAAAGAAACTACAGTTTAGGATCTGAAATGTCTAGGCTGACAGCTGTCAGTGAGGATGGTAAGAAGCCAGGAAAAGATCTAATGAGAGGAAAAGCAAAATTATTCCCTAGAGCACATTTCATGTTTTAAATAACCCATACTACAGGGCTGCCACTATTGCCCTGGAAAGATCAGTTAGCTAATATTTGTACAGATTCATTCTCTGCAGTTATACAGAGGTGAATAAGACAGCACACAGCAGTAAATGGCAGGTAAAAAAACCACCTAAGGGAAGAATGGGTGCTTGGGCTATTTTTTGCCCTTCCTCAACACACACAAACTCTGAACATAATGTTCAAAAGAAAAATCTATGTCCCAAAAGAGAGAGATAAATGTAATAAACACGAATGACGGAGCACACACAAAAGCCTTTGGGTATTATGTGAGCTATGCTAAAATTGTATTTAGAATAGACCAATGAGAAGTGCCAGAACAGGAGCAAATTAAAAAAGAAAAACACAAAAGCCCTGACCTGGAGATACACTACCTGCAATGCAGATGGATCCAGATGACAAATGACATGACTTTCAGGAAGCGCGTTTATTGAAAACGCATCACTGCCAGCCACAGGAGAGATCCAGCTCCAACAGTCACTCGGACTTCAGTACCAAAATTCAACCAATCTCAATCATTAGAGCAGTAAAATATATACACAAACAAACCAACCCATTAATGTACAAAGCATCTGACCACCACAGACAGTCAATTCAATGCGCAGAAGCTAGGGAAAAGCATTGTCCGCCTAAGGAGAATGCACTTACGTGTACTCTGTAGAACAAGAGTTCTCTGCCTGGACCCCAGAGGACCACGACACCTCTCCCCTTCCACTGCGGCTGCACTGGTAAAAGATGTCACCCAGAACAGACCTCTGTGATTCTGATATGGGAAAGACCGTGAACCACTGTGATCAAGAGGCTCCTCTCCCTCCCTCTCTTATACCTGTTCTCTGAATGATGGTTTTGTCCAGCTGGTAGCATCCTGGACCTATTCTCCATCAAACGGTATAACCTTCCAAGACAGCTGTAAAAGGAGATTAACAAGCCTAAACTCCTCTTGGTAACACCTCTGTGCCGCAAGAAAGAAGCGTTGCAGGTACAGCAACTGATCTAGAAACAATGCTGGCCTTTAAAATAACAGCATTATCAGGAAGTGTTTAACAAACAAAACCCTGATCCCAATGACAGGTCAATGCTGCAGATGTTCAGTGGGGCTTCTCCTTGCAGTAGGTGTGTAAACACAGGCACAAGTATCTAGATCAAACATGCTGCTGCTGAAAGAGATGGTACCTGAGGCAACTCACTAATGCAGCAAGTTACTAACAGATCCCACTGCCCATCTAGGTGTTTAGGACAGGTTGGAAAAAAGATACAGTTGTATTTATTGATTTTTTTAAAGGAATAGTAAAATTTAGCCACCGGTTTATTGAAAACGTGAAGGCAAAAGAGACAATCTGGTCTCCCCTAGCTGCTTTGACAATCAAGAGCAATGGAAAACACAGTAAGAATTACAGCTCTGATAGATGCTAGTGAAGCGAAGCAGCCGTGCTGCTTTTTTTACGGGTGGTTTTACAGTTTCCATGGAATAGTTTCTAAGGGAAGACATGTCATTTCATGATAAATACTAACCCTGAAACTAAATATTTTGTCACTTTTCCCCCCACACATACTATCTTTATGATCCAAACTAGCACTTTTTTGCTGGAACTGAAGAAAGCAGATTTTTCATTTTGGTTTGAGTTCATTCCCTGTAGTTACCTTCTATAAAACTAGCAAATTCTGGCAGTGATGGACAACATTTCCACTGGAAAAATGAGTTGGTCAGATCCTGGTGCCTGACTACATGATACGGATTTCAAGATGGGTAAAATGTTGATGGCTGGCAAAAAGTAACAAACACCATCTGGCCTAGATTTTGTACCCAATAATGAAAACTAAGTCAGTATTTCTAACAGCACTCTGTGCAGATGAGGTATTCCACACACTCTGATCCCAAACAATGTTACTTCAATCTCATGAAAGCGTTCCCAGTAATTTCACACGGCATAAAAATACGCATGTGTATAATAAAACCTTTCAGGGTGGGATTTTTAATTACCAACTCCTGGTGACAGAGAATTGTTTCCACAGTGTGCATATAGAGTGCATGCACAGAAAAGACTCCTTTTCTGATGGAGTCTTCCAGGTATTAACACAATCTTAGAAAAGCACAGTAATAAGGTTGGGATGGTGACTTTATTCCCTTTTCTAGGGTTGGGATGGTGACTTTATTCCTGGTTTTTTTGTTGTTCTTAAATGAGACAGAAGTATTCACTCCTTTCTAAAACCTGGTAACATCTGCACCATTCAGAGATAATTTCAAAGGAACTTACACATTTCTTCTTTTCTAATTTATCAGTTCTCTCTCTCAAAAAAAATAAATAAATAAATAAATAAAAATAATCTTATGAGTAAACAACCCGAAGAGCATTTTTTTACACTTCAGAACTAAGCCAATCTCTTTCCTTTGCTTCTACCTGCAACCAAAGGTAGGTAAGTGGAATCCGACTTAGAAGTGGCAGGAGAACTTTACAACACAGAGACCTTTCTGCAGCTGTGCAACAAACAGCTCCTGAGAGGCAGTGGCAGATAACCAGCATTACCTAGGCCTTTGACACGGTTCCCCACAACATCCCTCTCTCTAAACTGGAGAGATACAACTATGTGGTGAATGAGGAATAGGCTATATGGTCACACCCAGTGGTTAATGGCTCAGTTTCTGGATGGAGACCAGTGACAAGTGGCAAACCCCAGAGGTTCATACGGGGACCAGTATTGACACCAAGCTGAGTGGTGTGATTGACACACCTGAGGGACAGGATGCCATTCAGAGGGACCTGGACAAGCTCAAGAAATGAACCCATGTGAACATCATGAGGCTCAATGAGGCCAAGTGCCAGGTCCTGCACATGGGCTGGGGCAAGCCCCAGTATCAAGACAAGCTGAGGGATGAAGGGCTTGAGAGCTGCCCTGCGGAGGTCTTGGGGGTACTGGTGGATGAAAAGCTGGACGTGAGCTGGCAAAGTGCACTCGCAGCCCCGAAAGACAACTGTATGTTGGCCTTCATCAAAAGAAAGTGACAAGCAGGATGAGAGAGGTGATTCTGACCCTCTGCTCCACTCTGGTGAGATCCTACTTGGAGAGCATCCAGCTCTGAAGTCCTCAGCACAGGAAAGACGTGGACCTCTTGGAGTGGGGCCAGAGGAGGCCACAAAAATGATCCAGAGGTCTGGAACCCCTCTGCTGTGAGGGCAGGCTGAGAGAGTTGGGGTTGCTCAGCCTGAAGAAGAGAAGGATCCAGGGAGACCTTATTGCAGCCTTTGGATACTTAAAGGGGGCTTCTAAGAAAGATGGGAAAACCCCTTTTCAATAGGGTCCGTAGTTATAGGACAACGTGTGATGGTTTTAAACTGAAAGAGGAGATATTCAGACAAGACATAAGGAAGAATTTTTTTAAGACTGGGGTGGTAAGACTATGGAACAGGTTGCCCAGAGAGGTTGTAGAAGCCCCATTCCTAGAAGCCTCATTCCTGGAAACATTCAAAGCCAGGCTGGACAGGGCTCTGAAGAACCTGATTTAGTTGAAGATGTCCCCACTGACTGCAGGGGACTTGGACTAGATGGCTTTTAAAGGTCCCTTCCAAAGCAAACAACTCTATCAATCTTGGATACACCTTTCACCTTCCTCCGAGGCACCTCCCTTCCAAAGACACTGTTAAGTCCAGGCACTGGGTTGGGAGAAGATTGCGTTGGAAAGGAGGCAACAGAAGTCAGGCTGCTGTCAGGCAAAGTGCAACAGTTCTATACACAGTTGGTAAAATTATCTCCATGATAAATTGTTCTCTCAGGGTGGAGGAGAAAACTATGCATTATTATAAGGCATATCAGCTTTTTTTTTTTTGCTTTTCCATTAAATGATTTTCTCCACATCTGTGGGTAATTCCCAGCCAAGGAAGCAGAACCACCACATGCAAATTTCAGCCTCTGTCAGCTTCCAACTTTCCCTAGTAAAAATAATTGTAGAGAGAATGTAAACAGGAGAGAAAAGCCTGACAAGGAGCTACACTATTCAGAATCTCATGTCATAGGACATATATGGAAAAGGAACAAACATTACTTTTTGATGTATTTCAGGAAAAAAACTAACATGTCCCATTAAACCTGTATTTCTGTATTCTGTCCACACTTTATTTATCCCCAAACATGCTGGTGTGTATTTTTGTGTTTCAAAGTGAGGGAAAAAAATAGTCCTTTTAATAGTAAAATGTATTCACCACATTTACAAGTACTTGGAAGTGTCACATCAAATAACAGTCTCGACATTGTTATGCAACATACTTCCTTTTCTCACATACTAAGATATGAACACTGGTTAATTTTAATCCTCTTTGATTTTCATAAATATTAACTGCGCTCACCAGTTTGAATTTATATACCTAGTTTAGCATATCAGCTTTAAGCATTTCAAATAAATTAGTCAGATTTAAAGCCATACCTGTTATTGGTATATATACAAATGTTATTCAATATCTGTTATCGGAATATTTTTATTTCCATCCTTATTATGAATCATCAGAGTCCTGACTATACTTCTTGACTACTCTGTGCCCATTGTTGTGACACCTGACAATCCTGAGGTTCCTTTTACCTAAGTAAGCATACTGGAGGAAATGATATGAAGTAGTACAAACAAGCCTGGGCTATTCTTGTGCCACACAATAGGAAGATTTCAGCTATTTACATCTGCTATTTGCATCATCAAAAATGTTGTCACAAAATTACAATGCAAAACAATACCTGTCCACTCAGAAAACTCCAGCAGAATTCTACCCTGTGATCTTCTGACTGCATTTCTAATCCTTCCTCATACAAAGCTTTAGTTTCCCGGGTTGCAGCAGTCTTTCCTGATGTAAGAAAGATTCCAGCAGCTAGAATTATCTTTCCTGATATAAGCATGCACAAATCCACCTGATGTGTAAAGTTTTAAGTTCAAATCAACTATCAAGCTAATCTGTTAAACCAGAAAATCTTTAATCAGTCTCATGGCAAATGCGGTACAGTGGGATAACACTGAGTTCACAAGGGCAGCAACAGAAAGCAAACTGAAAATGATGCGAAACTATAGAAGGCAGAGCATATAAAATAGAGAGAGAGGGTTACACCCTGGGGTTTTCCCCAGTGTGGTTCCAGAGATGGTATATGCCATTAATGTTTCAGCAACTAAGAAACCCAAAATACTTGCAACAGATAATGGGATGAGATATTATTTGCTCACATTTAACTATATATACATAGCTGTAAGTATATATATATATATATAAAGAATATCTGGAAAGCCCCTACTTTTTTTCTTTTAATAGCATTTGGAAAACTATTGTTATTAACTGGTATGACTCAAACGCTGGATGCTTTTAGCATTGGGCAGTTGATATAGCAATCCTTCCTTTCAAGACAGATCCTTTTCCCCCACCACACGTATGAGACATTCAAGGATGTGTGCCGCCAGCAAGATATGAGGACTGTGGGAAGGGCTGTGGCAGCAGTCAGGCAGCTTCAGAGAACTGGCAATCGGTGTCCCTAAAAAGCTTTGGATTTCCAGCTGAAAATCTCCTCTGTAGTATACAGTTTATCATTGACATGGCTATCAAATTAATGGAAAATTAAGAGCTAATTATCATGACCCAACCAATCCATATTTCTAACTGCAACTCTATTTTCCAAATAAGTGTTCTAGGCTTGAGAACATCTTCACATGAACAGTCGGCGTGGTACTTTGAGAGCCTCCATCAGTGCCCCATGCAAGACATTTCAGACTCTAGAACAGCATTTGCACTGTATTTGAAGACGACTGTAAATAGGGTCTGATACCTGCACACGACCTAATCTTTAAGGTTCTGATCCTGAACAGACTAATAAAACTTGTTATTGCAGCACATAAATATTGCCATCTGAGCCCACTCGAATGGCTAAGTATTTACAAAATAAAAGCTTGTAGCACATGAAATGGTAAATACCAAAAGAAGAGGCCGATAACAAATCATTAATTTTTATCTTTGTTTTCTAAACGGCTTGTCAGATATTCACCAGCTCCATCAAATGAAAGCTCCCAGGATTGGCACAAACATTTTACATGCAAAAAGAGTAACCTTTTCTTCAAAATAAAGCGTGCATAAAATAATCAGATTTTAAAAGGTTTGGGTTGGGTTTTGGGTTTTTTTCCTATATTAACAAGCAGCTGTCATCAACTGTTAAAAAATATCCAAAGACATTAGATCAAAGAAATATTTCAGTGTTTATCCAATCTACTATTTTTTAAACTGTTCTTACCTGGGTTAACCATTATTCATCTCTTTCACCATGTGACAATTGCTAAGCAAATAGGGTATCATGTTTTATAAAGCAAAGAAGAGCTACCATAAAAAACTGCAAGTGTTCTTTGCCAGTCATGTACTACTACAGATTTTCAGTATTATTTGACCTCTCAAAACAAAGGATACGATACCAGTACGATATCCAAGGAATTAAGCAGTGTAATTCTCATTACAGTTGTGCCACTAATCCCTGCACAGCGTGTACTGAAAATTTATGCTGAAATGATATATTTCTAGATATTGGTAGAAATTACGGTTCTCTAGAATCAGATTATAATTATGTAGGATTGCAAATTGTACATTTGTCAGTTCCCAGAAACAAAATGGATAGCAAAATCTGCAATTCTAATGGCTGTTTTCATGCTAAATACAGATACTGAGAACACTGCAGTTCATTTATTTACCAATTAAGACAAAAATTGTTTCCCAAATTTCTCTCTTTTTTTTTTTTTTTTTTTCTCTCTCAGATTCAGGCATATTATGAACCCACAGAAAGATAGAGATAAGTTTATTACCTAGAAATAACATAGGAAAAATCTACTGACTCTATACTTACTTCATAGTATGGGCAAACTCTCCTTTTTAAAACATAGTCCAGACTTATAGAAAACCAGGTATCACTGGGTTTGGGGTTGCTTTAGTTTTTTTATTCCTTTCCTTGTTTTTTGAAGGAAAGATAAAGGAAAGATGATAGTCCTACACTGAATTTCAATCTCTGGATTCAACCTGTGGAGCTTTAAGAAATCTTCAACACTAAACTGTGTTGTGAGAATTACTCCTTCCTATGTGTTTACAACTTGACAAAAATAGCTTCAAGGTAGAAAGAATAACCAGAATCCAATTTTTTGTAAATATATTTTTTCTTGCTTTCCATGTATTCAGAAAAAGTGCAAACTGTTTCCCATACCAAACATTTTAATAGTAAAATGAAGTCTGTATAAAACCAAATCCATCTCTAATTGTGAAATGGGTGCAGATTTAGGGAGGTACCACTGATGAGAGCCATGGTCTTTGTAGATTTGTTAAAGCATGACAGAAATAGGTCCTGAGGTAATTCAAGATACTACAGGTCTTGGATTTTGTGCTTTCCATTTCTCAAGAAAGAAAACAAGCATCATCTCATTTGTTCCAGTGTGTCATTTATAGAAGTCTAGAGATAAACCATCTTTGGTTCTGTGTAACTAAACAGATCCCAGCTGAGCTAGATCAGATTAACTGCTCAAGAAAGATTGTGTTGAAAACAGTACAGAGAAGTTTATCAGCGCTTCTTGTGGATAGAAAAAGCAGAGCAAAACATACAAATCTATTTGCCAGGAGGCTGTCTTCAGCTTGTGTTTAACTTGTGAAGCAAAGGCTGGATGAATAAGATGTAAAGGGTTCTTATTGAACAAAGCGCGGTTCAGGTGCTGTGACATCAGTAGCAAACCACTCCAGGAAAGGGTTTTTCACCATCCTTTTCGTATTTTTTTTCAGTATGTGGCTGAAGTTGCCATTTTAATTATTCCACTTCACCTGCTAGAATGCCTGTTAGCAACAGTCACAGCAAAAGCAGCCTCCACTGGGGACTGAAGTGCCACGTACAGCCTTGTCCGTGGGCACGTTGCTAAGCCTGCTAGCTCCCTCCTAGGAAACATTTTCAGTTAAAATGTGGGTTAAACATGAATAGAAATATGTGATTATCAGACTTGTTGCTGATTTTCTACAACGGGGAGCAAATCATACCTCGCAAGTCAGATTAAATTCAAAACATTTAGGTCTTTGTCAGAGAAGTATTTTAGTTCTCTGCCTTCCATGAAACACGTACGTTAATGCCACATTTCATGTAAGGGCACAAGAAAGCAAGCAGTGAACAAGTGAATCTCTGGAAGTTTCAGAAAGAATTCTCATTTCCACAGAGGTTCTGTAATAAAATTTGACTACAGCACTTCAAATTCTTTCGTTGACAATTTGGTATCTGCATAATGAGAGGGTTTTGCCTGATTTCTTAAGGAAGAAAGAATTATGCATTCATAATGTCTGTGGGGGTTTTTTTATTCAGTTGATTAGTTTCAACTACAATTAAAGAGGGGTAAATCTTTCTAAGTCCAACAGATTTCATGATGCAGGTGGTGGCTGGATAGAGGCCAAGAACTTAAATAGCTTCTCTGTGGAGAGGAAGGTTTCATGCTCAGCTCAGTAATATTATTAGAGAAATGAGAATCCTCACAGGGAAACATTATGAACAACAGGTATAGGAATTCCAGCTTCAAATAGCTGTATTGATCCTAGGACCACTTCTTACAAGTATATGCAGAAGATCCTTTCCAACCCCAAGACACTGTGAAGAAAGTTCACTGCTTTCACTTTTTTCTGTCTACATATGCATAGTTTGGATTTCTTACAAACAAAAAGAAATACAAAAGACATAAAAAAGATTGGTTTAGAGGCAGGAAAGGTGCAATGCAAGTGGAAGATAAAGCAAATAGAATTCCTTTCCTGATCTCACTACTGAGTTTTCATCCTGGAAAAGCCATCCTTCTGCTGTAGGTGCAGTGTCCCTATCTGTAACCCAGGGTCATCCATCTCTGCCTTTGCAGCATCTCCCTGCCCAAGCTCCACAGAGTGCAGCAGGCGAGGCCAGTGACTACAGCACTGCACCGAGGGGCCTCTGGGCCACACAGGGACCCTGCACACTGAGCTCTCGAGCCATGGTCACACCAGAAATCACCAGGGGCATGCCAGGAAAAGGAGACAACCGTAGGAATAGTAAGTGAGCACAGGCACTCTCAGATAGAGGAAGCTGTGTCAGACAAAGCTGGAGACCCCTTTTAACCATATCAGATGTAATTAAACCACTTCTGGCACCGTGGGAAGCTATTTCCAAATGCATTTGTCTAAGGCAGAAAGTATCATTTTCACTATTGGACCATTAAAAAAAGAGTGAAAATAAGATCCCCCTTTGGGTCTAATCAACACTTATACAGCAGCAGATGTTCTTCTAATCCTCTCTGATAAATCCATATAAATGTGTGTCTTCTGGTTTCTTTATGGAGCACTAACTGCCCACTGCCCAAAATCTCCAGTTGATATAGCATGTGGTCACTGTCACCTGCACATTTTTCATAGCTCTAATATTTCAACACACAACTTGTGACTTTGTGTTTATTGTAGGACACAAGGTGAGCCATTTTAGCCTGCAGGATCATCCACCAAATGACATTCAGCTCAGATTCAGAGGGCTCCATTTTCCTGCTCTTCCAGGACTGAGCCAAAACTGGAGCAGGCTGAGGAGGCGTTCAGCCCAAGAATTATGGAAGAAACCTGGATGGCATGAGCAAGGTGGGAAGAAACAAGACAGCAACAGCTTCCATCACATGACTCTTTAAAAGCATTGTTCTGCTACCAGTGCACGTGCTCTTATCTTTCCATGCAGCAAACTGAGAGCACACAGCGTGCTTCTCTGGACTGCCAGCCTCACAGCAGCGACCGCAGCAGTGACCAGAGACTGCTCGCCCAGACTGCTGAAGCTGTGTGTGCTGGCAAACCGTGCTGCTCCCCAGGGAAGACATCTGCTCTCCCCTGCTCCCACACACTGGCAGAAGGACCTCTGCTTGAATCTGAAATCTGCTTTTGGTGACAGTTCCTGGATGGGAGCACAGACCTGAAATCCTGTTCATGTATTTATCTGCTTTATGATTATTAAAATATTTCAGTTAAGAAGAGCTGAAAGATTATAAGGAAACACTGCCACTGACTTACTGGATAATTTTACTCAACCCATATTATCTCCAGGCACTCTCCCAGCAGCACATACACTGTTCTCCCCAAAACCAGCATCAGCCATTAGAGAGCACGCTGGACAGAGCACTACAGTCAGATTTCCAGATACAGAGGACTCGCAGGAAAAGGGAAAGAACCACAGAATCAAGCTGAGTAAGTTTCCTCAAGTATCAAGTATCATTAGAATACAGAGGTAGGCGTTTTGTAATGTAGAAGGAAAACAAATGTCTGTCTTTTCACAAAGTAAATAACTCAGGGAGTTATCAGTATTGATGCAATCATTGTTAGCTATGGAGCTATTTTAATCCAGTGAAAATAAAAAATACAAAAAGGGTATCATAGCCATTCTGATGAAAAATTAGCAGCAAGAATGAAGTCATCAAGAGCAAAGTGAAAGGCAAAAACACACCCAACACCATCTTTCTATTTACAATTTATTGCAATACACAGTCACACTTGGCATTGTTAATCTAAGCCCACAGCAAATGCCATATTGCAGAGCTGGCTCTAAACTAGAACCCTTTGGGCTGAATGTTCATCCCGATGCACAGGAAGTTACTTTGAGGATTCCTTACAATGTCAATTGGGCACATTTACAATTCATCTTGCAATGCAGTGAAAACTTCTATGCCTCCACTGTAGCTTGCACTTTTCTTCAAAATAAGCTTTTTCAGATGAGAATGAGTTGTTCTTGCCAAAGAACACATAAAAACTGCAACGTGTTATATGCTGTTTGTCATTTTGACTGCACGGCACAATAGTCATTCTCCTCCCTTCTCTTTCCACCACATTAAGTATATTCAACAGAAACTTCAGATTTTCAGAGAGACCCACAATTAGGAAATAACGTGAGCAGATAATCAGAGTGACCCTGAGCACTGCTGAAAATCCAGCCATGGACTCTTCAAGGCTCCCTGTGCAGTGTTACATTCCATCCTTTGAAAGGCCCGTATCAGCCTAATGCTCAAAAGCAGCTATTCTGCACGTGTTCTTAAATCTTCTGCTTCAAAATCTTTATATTTTCATGGAATGCAACAATCAATGAACTGAAAGTCCAGCAACTGGGTAGTAATTTCCAATGAGCTCCTCGGTGCCTTACAATCTCCTTCAGTTTTTGTTATGACTTGTATTATTTGGTACCACTTCAATGAAATGATGGCTTTCAGAAGTTACATTTTATTGTAAATTAATTTAATTTTCTAAGCCCTAAAATCTTTCCTTCTAAGTCTAGAGTTCACTGGATTCTTTTGCAAGAAGTCTTTGTCAGAAAATGCCAATTTATCGAATACAAATCTTGTAAACTCTAGAGTTTCAGGAGAAAACTCTGCAAGGGCGGAGGGGACAGGCCCAGCCCACACCAACAAATAACCTGATAGTCCAGGCAGTCATCTGAGCTGTTAGAAATCCCTTCCTAAGAAATGCAATGCACAGGGCAGAGACTTGAATGCTTGAACTTGCATATCCCACTTTTCAAGCTATGAAAACTTAATTTCACATTCTCGCCAACGGAATAATCTGGAATTTATTCTGATACAGGGTGTACAGGATTAGAAAATTTTTTTCCCCTTCCAATAGTACTCAGAATAACCTCTATCTTGCAAAGCCACAGTCATAAATCGTTAAATGGCACAATGTGCCTGAGAATCAAAACAGGAAGGAAAATAGGAAGGAAGGTAGAAAAAGGGAACCTTTCATTTAATTTAAATTTCTCCTGTGATGTTTCTTCCTGATCTTAAAAATCTATGAGTGATATTCAAGCCCCAAGAAAGCGATTAACCCTTTTTCAAGCTCCATCAATAGTTCCCCAACACTACCCTAAATCATTATTTAAATAGCTAACATTTAAAAGACATCTTCCAGGATGCCCCAAACTTCTAGCAACATCATAATGCTTTTGCGCTGCTGTGATGGCCCAGTTTCTCTGGGTATTATTACAGTATTCCATAATTCATGTATCCGGCACATCCAAGAATTATCCCAGTATTCCAAAAAGCCAGAGCCTACATTAGGTCGCTCGTAAGTGGCTAGTGCTCTTAAAAGCCAAAAATTAACATTTTTTGTTTAGACCAGATAATGAATTTTAGATCAAAAGTTCCATCCACCTTGTGAACTGTGCTGTGACAGATGCCCAGCTAGCTGTCTAACACATATACTGGGAGCAATTTAACTAATGGTAGCCCCTAGCTCCTCAAAGGAGTAAATCACTTTGATGGTTTTGATGTTGTTGTACAGCTTTCAGCATCTGCCTTAGCTCATATGCAGCTCACCCAAGTGTCTCTCTACTGCACTGCAGTATGCAGCATGGACATACCACAGAGATCAAGTAAAGAAGGAAAGAATTTAACCACTTCAACACCAAGCAAAGCTACAGGGTTTTCTGCATCTCCATCATTGCATAGAATTAATGATAATGCAATGTCAGAGGCACCTGAGCTCTGCCTTAAGCACAGGCAATAAACCAAAATAATAAAATAAAGCTAGTGTTACTCTAGGGCAAGCACAAAAACTTTCTCTAAAACCTTGTACTTCACATTTTCAATCTGCAGAAACAGCCAGTGAAGTGATTTAAAATTCAGTAGCCTTGAAAGAATCAACTATCAAGGTCTGACTCACTGGTGTTTAGAGAGATCTTTAATGTTATTTACTGTTACTCTACAGATGCGGTGTCCCAAAAGATGCATTATTTACCCATATAACTAGCTGAAAGTTTCAGGTAGGCATATAAGAGTTCAAGCAATCTCTCAGTATACAAACGATTGTTTAATGGAAATTCACACTCCTGGCTTGAGTCTTGGGATTTATATCTGCCAAAAATAGTGGGATGCATTCCAAGGTACAGTAAGTGTCTTAGTCTTTCAGTTGCCAATCAACCTGACCTGAGCAGTTAGTCTAAGTCATTGTCCAGACAAGTTATCTATTCTTTCATTTCTACAACACATCAAATAATTTCCTCACGTTTTCAGAAGTGAGAGTTGCAAGATGATGCAATGTAAATTTTTGGTTTGTTTTGTTACTGCAGACAAGTGAAAAAGCTGCTGTAATAGTATTGGTTAGCAAGAACCCGCTCTGAAAAAAAAACAGAACCCCATTTTTAATGGAAATACCCGGACTTTACCTTCATTCATTTTGCTTTCAAACTGATACCAACTTTGAAAGCTCAAGCTGTTTTGATCCCTTCCCTACATATGGATCAAATACCAATGTATCTGTATTTTACTTGCAGATACAATTTCCGACTTAGTCATCATGAAGTTAATCAAGGAATTTCTTCATCTTGCAATTTCTCACCTGCAGGTAGTTAGAACTGTGATTACAATTAAATTTACCGTTCAAAAATTCACGCTGTGGTTTCATTAGCTGTATCAAATGAGTTATATTAATTATAAATTATTATATTCACAGACCTGTGTTAACATGCATCTCAACAGGAACCATGAGGTTTCCACTGAAATCTACAATTCAAGACTTGATTTTGGTAAACATCTGAGAACTCGAGCTAAAACTCAACTTCATAAAAGAATGACTCGAGCGCTTGTGTTGTCAGAGAGCAAGCTAAGTATGTCACTCACAAACACAGTGTGCTGGCACATTCATATTAATGTGTTGTAGACCGCTTGCCATTATTTGCTCAGCTAAAACAAGAGCTCAGAGAAGGTCGTGGAACCAATCCAATTCCCAATTAAGCCAATAGAAAGGCTCTTGTGGCACCTCTTTGTGGCTGCTTCCCACAAGCAATCACACAACTACACATAAGGCAGAGGGTGGTGGTAGAAACTACAGCATCCCTGCCTCTGGGTGTAAGGACAGTAGTCTGACCATACAGAATCAGCATCCAAGACCTGCAAAGCTCTTTACTGGCAGCAGCAGTAACTATCCTCTGCTGTATAAGGCCCTACTGCATTTCCCCAAAGGAAATGTTTTAAATTGGGTCACTTTTTCCCTTTAAGGATAAATAATAGATAAATCTGTAATCTTCCAGCTTATTAGCGATCCAGAAATATGAGAGCTACTTCTGCTGTAATCACCAAAAGGGGAAATAAAGATTTATTTTAGCTTCTTCCTAATGTAAAAGAAGAAAATACAAATACATATAGTAAATAATTTAACTACAGAGCAAACTGAGCATTTAAAGACATTCCTAAATGTCACAATGTAGACATAAAATAAAATTATTCAATAGATCAGCTGCAATAAATCCATGGTTACTGAACACGTATGAAGCAAAAAAAAACCAAAAAAACCCCACAACTTTGTTACCATCAAGTATTGGATAAAATAAGATGGTGTAAAACAACTATGTCAGAAAAAAAATAATAAAAAAAATAATCTTTTATCATGTGTACTCATCCTGTACTCCAATCTTTCTACCTTCTCTCATAGATACCTTTGCACACTCTATACACCTTTCTCTGGGAGCACATTTCCTTGTCTAATTAAAGTCACTGTCCTCTTCCTTCCAATTTTCTTAAGACCAGGAGAGTCAAAAGAAGGTGATGATTGTATGTAGGAAAAATAAAAGCAACAAGAAGTATGCCAACAGTCACCCTGATCTTTCCTCTTGTATTTTGTGCCCTTCTTTTGTACCGATCTTCTAAACTGAAAATTCTTCAGACTAACGACTGTCTTGCTGCATAGCTGCACGCTATTAGCATAACACAAGGGATAACAGAGCCCAGAGAGGTGTTATATTCTCAGCTGAGAGTCCTCACAACTTGCTGGTATCATCCTGCCACTATATCACAAAAAAAGAGATTGCAAAACTGCGAGAGAACAGTTCTTCAGTTTCCCTCCAGCTGCCATCTGCATGACACAGACTGTCACCAGAAAGGGCATCTCCTAATTCCAGCTACTGGCCTTCATATACTGCAGTACCAAGATCTTCAGCAATAAGTGAGATACAAAATAAACACTCATTTTAACATCCACGCTTAAAGCAATAATCTTGGAATAATCTCCTGCAAACACTGAAATTCATTCTCAATAATATGAAAAAAGAAAAAAAAAAAAAAGCTTCAAAAAACTGCAAAGAGTACTATTTTAGTAATACAATATGAAGTTGGGATGAATCTATTCAAAAGTTACAAACAATAAAATAGCAATTAACAAGAAAACATTTCCAGAGAAGGGCATCTTTTGCAGGCACCATATAGCTGGCAAGATAGGATCCTATTTTCATGAATAATCTCAAAATGGGAAAGAGAGAAGCAAGCAAAAACAAAGCAAGGAGAGCAAGATGTAGGGACAAACAGCAAGAAGAAATCTGTTCATAAAGAGAAAGAAGAGAAAAGCATGAATTAGAAAATAAGCAGTTAGTACAAGGGGAAAAAGAATGAGGAGGAAGTGTGAGAAGAATCCAGCTCTCTAGAATGGCAGTTTTTAGTTACTGATAAAAAGTACCACCTTCCAGAAAAGCTGCTGCTTGTGTGTCTAAATGGGTGCAGCTTTAAGGCAAGTCCAAAAACCCTCAGGTGTAAGAGTTAAAACTGTCCAACTCAGGGAACTTCAAGAGGAGACATAACATTTCATATCCACCTTCCAGCTGTGACCCAAATCTGGCACAGATGGCTCGCAACTGATTGTCACTGCCAGAAACCTGCTAATGACCATCACTACCAGAAAACCATTATGAAATGAGCTTTAGTCTCAATCTGGATGCTGATACTGCAAAGGTGGTTGGGGGTGACAACACTCCAGGACAGTAGGTGCAGCCCCTTATCTCTCACAAGGCCCAAAGCACACCCTGCAAAGTCCCTTCAGCCCCTGACTTAAATCCACCTTTGGCACACTGCAAAGCACAGGACAACTAGGTTTCACTCCCAGCTCTGCTGCTGATCTCCCTTGAGCCTTGTCCCATTTCCTTTTAAGCCAATTCCCCACAACTTCCACAGGTCTCTACTTTCCTTACTGGTAACACCAAAGTGATACTTTATTTTCTCAACCTCTCTTTTCTGCCTGGCTGATTTAGGCTATCAGCCTCAGGATAGGAACTGCCTCTGACAACGTGCTTGCACAGCTGCCTCACAGCGATGCTGGGCAAAACAGGACTTTGATCTCAGCTGGAGTCTCTGTGCACTACAGCAGTAGCACCCTATATAAGAGCACAGACCCCCATCATGGGAGAGTTCTAACTTAAACATTTTAAAAGCACACGACTAAGCTAATTTTCTACATCACAATAACTGGAGACAAGACAGTCTAATTTAGAGAAGACGTGCACTCTTTGTACCCTTTTCCTTAGAAAAAGCAGTTTTCATGAATTATCAATGTGATTCCCCGCAGCAGGCAGCGGGGAGCGAGCCTGTCTGCGGTGCAATGCGCTCAGTCACAAACCACACCTTGCATTGGGCGAGCACCCTACCTGCACTGCTGCCTTCAGAATGCCAAGGCTTATGCATAGATAATATCCCAAGACCTCTAATAAATCCACAGAAATGAACATGGGACACCCTTGGTCTTCAAGCCCGCTCCCGTTCCATGCTTACATATCACACTTTCAGAAATCTGCTCTAATTGCCATGATTCATGAATTTAAAACACAGCTGTACTCCACACTTTTCAGCCAACTGTAATCCTTCACTTTGCAAATAACTAACTAGGGACTGCTCATAGTTGTAATATTAAGCACAGCCTTAAAACTTCAGAACAAATTGTACGAATGTACATATCAAGACACACTATACCACGGCAAGTGCACGCTGTGTAATCTGCTTTCTGTGATGCCCCCTGTGTAAAGTGCCAGACCCCCCACAGCACAGTCCAGGGGCTCCCCTTGGGCTATGGCAGGTTTGCCCACACAAGCCGTGTCTCGGCAGATTTACACAGATGCTTTACAGAGAACCCTGGGGACTGCAGCAAGTTTATTCCTATGGGGACCGTGCTTTTCAGCTGACAGTGTTTATGTATTTATTAAACAGGTTCCATGGTTTTATAAATATTGCTTCTTAAATTACAAAATTAAGGTTTACTGTTAAAGAAGCAAGTGAAAATATACAAACAAATACTACTACTACCACCACTAACAATAATAGGGACGAGACCTTACGGTGACTGAGTTTATTGACACTTTTAGCTAGCAACAGTTTCTTTTACCTATAGTTACATAGTACATGTAATGTGTTCATTTATTCAAGACACGCAAGCATACACCAAAAATGAATATGTTAATTTCTGAAATTCTATCCATTAAAAATGAGTTCAAGTAAAAGATATGACACCAAAACATATTTTTGAACAAAACACCTGAACTCCCGTGAACCTGTAATGATTCCCAGATACTTCTGCTTTGTATTTCCTACTGGAAACTGCTGAAGGATATCAAAAAAAACCACTACTGTGTTTGAGAATGTAATTCCTCAGGAAGCCACACCTTACTCTTAACTGCCATCAGGAACCACCTTTGGGGTTGGGGGCAGCTACATGATTTTTTTTTTACTGGAGTCTAAACTATTTTGATTCTCTATAATAAAGGTCAGAAACATTGTTTAAAATGGGTTCAATCTGCAGAAGACTTCCTAGCTTGTGGTACCTGCCTGGTGTGTTGCGACATGTAAGTGTTTAATCATCTGCTTCAATTTCAGTTTCATGAAAATAAATGCAATATCTTTATTTTAAAAAATGAAATAAAATCTCAATTGTATTTCATAACATTAGTGACCCAAATCCCCTCATCCTGTGTTTCAAAAGCAGAATATATAAGAGAAGAAGAAAAGACATTAAGGGCAAAAGACAAAATTGCAAACTCACAAATAATACGAACCTTTTATCCAGCTCAGCACGAAAAATCCAGCACTGACACTGAAAAAATTGCCTGCTTTTTTTTGTTAAGTCACCCAAAATGTTCTCAGCATCTTAAATGTAGAAGAACAGTCTGCTTTGTGAGTTTTGGACGTGCAGGTGGATTGCTTGATGAGTTGTGCATGACAGGCACAGAACTGATTCCCTCTGGCTCATTTCTCTTGTAAGGAAAAAATATGACATTTTACTGAAGAAAAAAAAAAAAAAAAAAAGCACTTCTCTACTTGAATTAATTCAGGTATACAGCTGCACGTACATCAACTGCTAGGAGCAATGAGGTAGGTTTAGAAGCCGTGCTACCATTTTAAAGTTCATGACAAAGTTGAAACAATTTTGCTAAGCCCAGCAAAGGGCTTGCAGAGTTTTCTAGCACACTGTACATCGGCGAAGCTCAGACTATGTCACAGACTTCAGCATGCCCACAGCCTGTGCTCTGTCCCCCACGCTAGCAGTGGGGACATTGTTGGCTGTCACATGCTACCCAGGCTATAAAGAAGGTGGGGAACAGGCCTCCAAGCTTTGAGAGTCAGCAACCATTTAAGTCACTACTGTAAACAAGATTCTGAAGCAACGGAGCAGATAAGCATGGGGCATCTTGCTCTCAGGTACATCAGGCCTCTCCCCCCCCCTTGTGTATGTCACTCCTACTACATGGTACTTGGACCTGATTTACTAATACAGTGTTTTCACAAGTAATCTCAGTCAGACAACATTCAGAAACTATCTGTTCCTGAGCAGGTACTTTTAGGGGATGCTGGGGGATGCTTTAAATGAGCAAGTTCAGTGAGATTTGCAACATCTAACTCAGGAATTAGCTTAGAAGACTGAAAAATTAGTCACCTTCTGAGAGAACACTATGCTAGAAACCTAAGCAAAGACACTTCAGAAGTGTTGTTTGATGCCTTTTGGTTTGGGGCAGTCCTCAGCAGTTTCTGGCCATGAGCCAACGTTCAAGAATAATTATTACATTAGACTAGAGTATCATCAGACCTGTGTTTCTCTGTAGATCTACTGCTTTGTCTCCTTTTGCTTCTCTGAACTGTACAAGGCAGAAGCAGGAGAGATCTTTTATTTCATTCTTCAAGGCCGCTGCTACAAAATCCCTCAGCAAACTTTTGGCATTGACCTCTGCAGAGCCTTGTGTACAGCAGCAAGAGAACAGAGAAACAGTTCCTCTGATGCTGGGAAGTGCCATAAACAGCTGCTCTTGTGGTATTTTTGCCTTCATTACAAGGCTTCAAATTGCATCAGAATGCATCCACGAGTCATTTTTTGAAGCTTTATTGTCAATTTCTTCTGTGTTTTCAAAACATGTGGTCTGAAAGAACTATTGGAGAGAGAGTGGTGATATTCCTGGGTTTATGGTAATCAGATCTCTTTCTTTCTGATTCTCTATTGATTAGGACTATCACACGCATGGATTAAAACCACAGGCTTCCCCTGGGGCATCTATCATTTTATATTTTCCTTTGTATTAATGAGTGATTTATCTGTGTTTATGCTGCACGCTTTGTGGCATGTGGTCGCTACAAATACTCAAATACTGTCACTTAGAACGGGGCAAACTACAACTGACCTGCTTAAACAGCTGTCTTTGTCTGAAAATGCGCTCTCTAGATATTTCATTTCATGATTCTAAAAAAAAAAAAAAAAAAAAGGTTTGCTAATGTACCTACCTTGTTTTATTTATAACCGAACAAATAAAAAAAAAAACCAAAAAAAGCTCTGTGATCTTACCCAGAAGACCTTTCTAAAAGCCTACGATTTCTTTCCGCACTAAGTCAGTTTGAATAAGACTTTAACAAAAACTAAAAACCCACGGAACGTTATCGGCACTCCGACCAGCAGATCCAGAAACGGCTTTATTATGGTTCCACAGCACAGCCCATCCCGCCCGCAGCTAAATCTTCTCCGGCTCGCTCCTTCCTCGCACCGGTAAGTCAGAAACAAACTGTTCTGTTCCAGCACCGAGCGCTCCCGCTCCACACCCGTGCGCTCGGGGCAGGCACGGGAAGGGCACGGCCGAGCAAGGCGAAGGAGGGCAGCGCAGCCCCTCGCTCCGCGCACCCCCTCGCTCCGCGCACCCCCGCGGCCGGGACCGGGACCAGGACCAGGGGCCGCTCCCGCCGCGGCGGAGCCCCCGCCACCCTCTGACGCACGGGGCTCCCGGGCAGCAGCCGCCGCGCGGCGGCTCCCGTACCTATGGCAACGGTAGAGCCAATGACAGCCGCCCGCCGGGCGCTGCCATGGCGATCCCGCTCCTCGCCATGGCGATCCCGCTCCTCGCCATGGCGGCGGCACCGCCGGCCGCCGCCGCTCCGCGCGCTGCCAGCCGCGCCGCCCCCGCCCCGCTCCCGGTGGCAGCCGGCGGCGGAAGGAGCAGCGAGCGCCCGCCAGCGCCCGGGTCCCCGCGGCCGAGGGGCGACGGCCGCCACCGACGGCGCGGCGCTCCCGTTGCTGCCGCCCGGCAGGGGGGCCTGTGGCGGAGGCAGGGAGAAGAGCTCTCCCGCTACGGAACGAGCGCGGCTCTCCCAGCAGCGATCCCGTTCTCCGCGGGCCTGACAGCTCTCCCCAGAGACCGGCCCCTGAACTTCGCGGAGCGGGACCAGCCCGAAGTTGGGAGTCCCCGCTCTGAGAGCGGCCGCAGCCACCAACCACCTCCCCTCCGCGCCCGGGGTTCTGGCGGCGACCTCCCGATCCTGCCGAGGGGCAGCGGCTGCAGCCCCGGAGCAGTCCGGGTCACTCCCGCTGCGCCCGCGCCGCTGTACCCGCCGACCCGGGGTGCGGGTACCCCTACCTGTAAGGGATCCAGTCCGCCTGATGCCTTGAAGTCATCTCTCCTCGGCGACGCTGCCCGGAGCCGAGGAGGGGGACGCGGCCGCTGCTGTCCGAGTCGGAACCCGCCACGGCGCGGGCAGCATCCTCCGTCCGGGGAGGGGGCGGACGGCGCGCCGGTTATCCCGGCAGTGGCCGCAGAAACATCCCCCTGGGGAGGGCTCCCAGCGGCGGGCCGGGCTGCATGGGGAGGGGGCCGACCGGGGGCAGCGGGAGGCGGCTCCCAGCCCTTCCTCCCTGTCCGGAGCAGCTGCTGAGCCGGGCACCGAAGCGGCTGGGGGGGCGTGGGGGGGTGGGACGGACGCGGGAGGGGGCGGAGGAAGGGCCAGCGGCGGGCAGGGAAAGACAGGGCAGCAGCGCCGCGTCCCCGCTCCCGCTACCCGCCCGCCCCCCCGCTGCTGCCGCCGCCGCCGCCGCGCTGAGGCATTGCCCGAGCGAGGCACGGTGAGCCGGGCCGAGCCGAGCCGAGCCGAGCCGCCCTCCGCGCCGGGCCCGCCCCTGCCCCGTCAGCCGCACCGTCACTGACTCACGGCCGGCGCCCGCCCCGCCACTGGGCATGTGCGGGGCGCCGCGGCCGGCGAGGGACGGGAACGGCTCCGTTCGGCTCGGCTCGGCGTCCGCCGCACGGCTCCCGCGGCGGGCAGCAGTCCGGCCCAGAGCGGGTAACGGGCGAGCCCGGAGATGGTGAAGGCCAGACAGCCCTCGGAGCTGCCCGAGGCAAGGGAGAGGTGTAAGGGCTGCTCAGCCTGAGCTTCATCTCTCCTCAGTCCGGCCCTACTAGCAAAATCTATAAATTTCAGCAACTCGACCCAAAATGGCTGAGGAGCCAGAGGTCTGCCAGGAAGAGCTTGACACGGCCCTGGAGGGAAATTCACATTTTCTGTTCACCGACCCGGGTTGGCGCGTCGCGGTGGTGCCGAGCCGCTGGGACACGGCAGGAGCAGAGCACCGCCGCTGCCGGGAGCAGAGCACCTCTGCCGGCTCGGGCACGACTGCCAGCGTACCTCGGCAGCCCGCCTGGGGAAGCCACGGCGGAAGGCTGAGGCTGGCTGGGAGCAGAGCGCAGTCACGGCACCCCAGGGAGCCCAGCTTGTGCTACACAAGTTCGTACAGGCCACCCTCTGCTCACCCTGGCAAGATCAGCTCCCCTCCAGCTCTGCAGCCACAGCACAAGTAAAGATACTGACCACGTAAATGCTTCCTTTTCCCCTTAAGCCCGGGTCAGACTATATGCTCATAGAAACAGTTACTGGCTTTGTGAAAAAAAAACCATGATCTGAAGAAAGAAGAAATTAGTGAAAGATAAGGATTAATGAAAAATATAATGACTAATGGCAGTAAGTCCTTCCTATGTTGTAGGTAACATTTGTACTATGTGTGGAGGAGACAAATAAAAGACTTGCAACTTAGCTGAAGTCCCCTTTTTGCATAGAACAGGCGTTGTCGAATAAACCACCAAAGAGTTGTGTGGCACCCACTGTGCCCTGGAAAGGTAAGACGGAGAGGGGCACCTAAGTGACAAGGATGTGAAGGTCTGCCCTGCTAAGCCATCCCAGAATTGCAACGTTGGTCTTCTGCTTGATGGTGTGGACTCGTGGAAGTCGGGTAGGGTAGTGGTTATCCCCTTGCAAGGTGTTGCAGAACTAGAAGGAAGAGTGAAGGGTTAGGGCTGTGGAAAGGTGCACATCCAAGCAGAGTGAAAAAAGCATTCACCTAAGAAAATAGAGACAGGGAGTTTAAAGTGTCTACAAACAGTGGAGCAGAACACTGAAAAAGAACCATTGTTCTCCTGGTTTTATAGGAGGAACAACAAGGAGACAACATTATAATTTATCAAATTAAAAACAGACTGAAGGAGATACTTCTTCACACAGCCTAACTGTATGGCAGAGTTCACTACCAAAGAACATGGTTGGGCCCAGGAAGCCAGCAGGAGTCAACAGAAGATGGCACACTTAACAGAAATATTACCATATTCTTCACCAGCATGAACTTGCAAGAGGCGTTTTTGTTTTAAAGCCAGAAACCGGAATGTAAACATTTTCCAGAAGTCAAAATGAGATCTACGTTTAAGGAAGAATTATCTCACATCCACATGGATAAGATAATTTGCTGCTTTCTTGACCAGTATCAGGCACTGGACTTGACAGACCCCAGTTCCAGTTAGGCACCATCTGGAACTGTAAACCAATATCCTTCACCACTGCCTGGCACTGTCATCAGCACGAGGAGGTGGCTGCAAGAGAGACATCCCATCTCCCTGCACGCAGCTGCATGCTTTTTAAGCATGCACATTTACTCAGGCTTCTGTAGAAAAGAAGACAGACAAGATGAAAACCAGAAAAGATTCATGTCTTCGGAGTGAAAAGCTCTCAAGACCGATGATTAGAGTATCTACTTTCAAACAGCCCTAAGTGTAGAGTCTGATAGATGAGCTAATACACACACATCAAAAAGGTCCCTCTGAACCTTTGAGTGGTATGAAACATGGAAGTACTCTACTGTCACTTCAGCAGCCCAAGACCATGTTTGCATTAACAAATACAATCTGCATGGGGTTACAAGATGTTCAAAATGGGAGATTGTCGGGATGTCCTGGAAGATGAAGGTGCATGGAGCATAATGTCACTCTAGGGAGAGCTGACACAGAGGATAAGAAAGCTCAGAAAAATTGTATGGGGAGAAGGGAAAAACAATTCTCTGGTATTTTATCTGCTTTTATTAGAGTTTACTTATACCCCAGCCTCTTCCTCATCCTCCCCAGCCCTGATTCTCCCTCACCCTCTGGATCACTTGCTTTTATACTGCCTCACTCTCCAAGTTTGACTCTTTTTCTCACTGGCACTGCTCTGCCTCCATTTCTCCTGCAGCAGCTGAGTCGAGCAGAAAGGTGAACACCAGCCCTCTGCAACTGGCGGCATTAAGAGCAAGGTTACTGAACATTTCTAACTCAGAGCAAGGTCCCAACTCCCCAGCCTCCCCCCTCTCCCGATGTTGCTCTGCTTTGTCTACATGGCACACAGAGCTAATTCTGAATGACAGGGCAAGAGTTAAAGAGAAATCCTTGCTGGGCAGATGACCAAGGTGTTCATTTTGCTGTGTAACAAGCCTCAAGATTGTCCTCGAGGTGCAGATCCGTTCACTGACTTTTCAAATCATTTCCAGCAGCTCAGGGAAGACCTGGCTTTGTAGGTGCCAGTTCCCTCAAGTACTACTACAAGAAAAAACAGGAAAAAAAATACCAGCACATAACAAATAACCCTTACACACAGTGATGACTTCTAGTTGCTATCTGCAAAGACCATTGTCCTTCTTAAAAGCCACACTGAATTAGCTTCAGATACCAGCCTGACAGGCAAGGTAGTCTGCTAGAAAAACAGTGCTTTAAAGGTTCAGCAGTAGATATATGACACGGATGGAAAGCAGCGATGTAGACACAAATCAAGCTCCTGCCCAGCCACACGTGCCTCACAGAGTAACATCTTCCTCCACATGCAGTGTGTGGCCTTTCCAATTATTCCTATGTTGTCCTCTATGGAAAATAAGTGTCCTACTAATGCACTTTTTGATTGAGATGATGAATAATACAACAGAACTATATTTAACAGTTGAAAACACCTGCATTTGCAACTGAAAGCCTTCTAGCGATTTGGGTGGAAAGCAAGACATCAAAGGAGGAGGACTTTGGCAAAGGGAGTTGGAAGAACCTAAGCAAGGAGCAAAATAAGAAATTGATATCAGCTCTTTCCTCAATTTAAAAGTTATTAATCTGTACAAGTCTAATTTACCCATGATGAAAGAATTAATTTCTTATAATTTAGTCCATGAAAAATAATTCCTCAAGCAGTAAGTGTATATACTGATTTGAAACAGTGCACAGAATACTTTGTGCAGAGAGGGGTTTATCCATATTCCTATTGTTCCTCTGGAGACACTGTTGCTTTTGCACTAGTGAGCACGGCCCTGTTCAGAGCCTGTGTGCTGCAGATAGAAAAGTCTGCATGTTGTGTGGCTTAGAAGGTTTCCTACACCTCAGAGCAGCCATAGTGGGCTTGGGATATGTACTGAATTACATTCTTATCTCATTTGCCTTTTCAGTTCACCTGAAAAAAAAAAAAAAAAGAAAAAAAGGTTGAATTTAGAAACAGGAGAAGTATAGTAATGAAGTTGAATTTAGAAACAGAAGTACAGTAATGAACATCATAGATTTAACTGTGGAGCCATCCTGGTTTTACACTGTGGTGTAACACGTCCTAAGTCACAGTTCGTAACCTGTTCATAAGTCATCTGAGAGACTAATCTGATCTTTACTTTTTGGGTCTTTTAAAAGCACAAAAGCTGACTATTGTCTCTGGATCAGCTCAAGCGTAGAGCAGAAAACACTCCTCTCCAGCATTTTAAATCTTCTAATAGCATGGAAAGGACAGATTTGGCATAAACATGTAAGGATTATGGGTTTTCCTTTATTGGCTTGGACATTTCTAATTTTAAGCTCCATATGACAAGGAATAAGGATGTGTTTGTGCTGGCGTAACTACAGAAGTTGTTGTGTTTAGATTTTTCCATTCCAATATAGCTAAAAATCAAGCTATCATATTTGAAGTAAAACCTTGCCAATTACAACTTATCTGCTGTCATTACAAACCCAGACTTCCTAATGAAGTTCATGAACTTTTCTGTATGAAGCTCAGATCAGTTGTGAGAGTATCTAGGATATTGTGTTTGTTTGTTTGTTTGAAAATCAAACTGTGCAACTAACCAGGACCAGATGCAAAAGCTGAAGTTTTATATGAGCTGAAATTCATCAAGTTCTGTGGATTTCTTCCCAAGCAGTGAGATCTGGAATGTGTTGAAACAAACTCAGAATAAACTTCAGGGATGATAGTATGAGCATTACAACTTTCACAAGTCAAAGAGAAGAAAATGCTCACAAAAACCAAATGAAATCAAAGCTCCAAACTGTAACTTCAGCCATAAACACTTCAGTCATACCAAAAACACAGTAGAGATAATTCTGAACGTTTCTGTGGGCTTTGGATGGGACTTATGCTAAGTTCACTGTCTTTGTGCCTTAAAGAGAAAGAAGCGCAGGTTAAATCTTTTTACCCTAATAAGAAAAAAAGGCATTATTTTTGATATCCCAAATTCAACTATAACAAGAAAATTTTGTTGTAAAGGTGAACAGTTTGGAGATGAAACTCTGAGAAGGACACAAATTGGTATATGAAAGATTTATGGCAGCCTTTTCATAGTGGATCCTCTCCATTTCTCCATGAAAGCTCACTTTTCCTTACTGTATTTCATCTGTTCTCATTCCAAGAAGTACATTTCTGTTTCTTTATTGTGAGGCTGTGAAGCATAAATACCAATCAGTAACACACTGAACTAAAATCTATTCTGCAATAACAGAATAGAGTTCCCTCACCACCCAAAGTGATTTTTCACTTTAGTCACATCAGTTTTAACTTGCCAAGATCCACTGAGATCCTGACTGAGATCAGGTTTTTTACAATTAACACCAGGCTGACACCTACATCAACATATTCTTATAAAATAAGCGTGAGAAAACATTAAGTGAAAGTCATTAAGCTCACTTTGCCAGCACTAGAAATCAAACCTTGCACACCACTCTCCTGATGTTTGCCACTGGTGACCTGCTTCCAACACCTGCTAAATAAGTTTTCAGTTCAGTCTGATAGCAGATCCTGTAACAACATTTATCTCTCTCAAAGTCTTGCACTGGATATATCCAATGCTCCGATTCCCTACTCTAAGTAATAAACTCTGTTACAGAGGTGAAAACAAAGTCTCTTGCACAGAGACAGACTAACCTACATGACTTTTGTACATAAAGTCACTGAAACTTGGGTAAGAAACTTGTATAATCATAACTAGAGCTCCTGTCATCTTTGGAATTGCTGTCCCATTGAACACTCATCTAAATCCAGTGGGATGGCTAGAAGTGGATTCTGATGTGTATTCCCTTCAGACTCCCCTTTTTATTGTCCTCTATCATTATTCCTACATCCTGATACCTAAAATGATTGTTCATGAAGGATGAATTTTCCTATGATACCGCTTAAATACAAAATTGGACAATCCTATCCCATTCAGCATACTATTTCACATAGGTTTTGCTGTTAAAGGTTTCTTTTCCCATTGATGGTTATTATTATACCAAATTTTACACAGTAATTTTGCTCTCATCTCTTGCACTGATGCTTTTTTAACATTTCTGAACCATTCCCACTATTTACGTGTCACTCAAGGCAGTTAAAAAAACAAATCAAAAGGACATGTTTTCAAAAAGACTCCCCCACCCAAAGCAGATGGCTCTCTCTTGTAAGACTGGTCTTATAGGTCTAAATATAAGGTCTAAATTCATAGCAAACAAAATTCCAGTTTACTGCCCATGAAAATTATAAGTCACTTTTTGTTTGTTTCTTCCTTCTAAAAACAAAGGGTAGTTTTCAGTTTTCTTTTTTTATTTTTTTTTCATAGAATCACAGGATGGATGGCAATGGAAGGCATCTCTGGAGATCATCTTGTCCAACTTCTCTGCCCAGAGCCACACCAACTACAGTGGATTTCTCAGAGCTGTGTTCAGACGAGTTTTGATTATCTCCAAGAATGGAGGCTCTGCAACTTCCCTGGACAGCTTATGTTCCTGTTCGACCAGCCTCACAGTTAAAAGGTGGTGTCTTATGTCTAAATGAAATGTCATTTTTTTCTATTTGTGCCTGTTACTCATTTTGTTCCTCTGAGCTAAGATGCATAATTTTGCACTCAACCAGCAAGAGGGGAACATGTTGTATCTCTCTTTGTCCTCCTAGCAAGTCTAGAGGACCCTGAAGTGTCCTTTCAGGACAAAAGCAAGCTCTTCTAGCTCAGACTGGGAGAGCCATGCTGAAATTCTCATAAGCCATTAGCAAATGGTAGCGTGTCTTAGCCTCCTGAAAGGGAAAACCCCAAACTCTTTCTTTATATTAAATGGTCTTTACTTTGCAGCATGGTGAGTAGGCAATTGTACTTAATTCTGTAAAACCTCAGGATTAATCTGAAGCTAAGTACATCCTTCATAACTGTTCTGTAAGAGCATACCTAGGCATGACTTCCAGTTAATGTAAATTTAAAAAATTCAATTGAAATTATAGATCTAAAACTGTCTACCCCAGCTGAAGATACAGCTTTAAAATATTCATGCTTAGCTATTGAGGAACTCAACAAACAACCAAAACAAACAACCAAAACCACAACAAAATGCTGTCTAATCTCAGAGATGTTTCAAACTCAGACATGACTTATCTTCCCCTAAAAGCTGTTAACTTCACGTGACAGTGAGCCAGAAAATTGAAATGCTCCCAGAACTTGTAAGTAGAACCAGAAATGCTTTGCCATAGGTGTTCATTTGGAACATCATGGTAATGACCCCCTCATCCTATACCCTCTAGATTTCTCCTTCCATCAAACATGAAGTCAGACTCAAAGAAGTCAGTTTATTTAAAAAAAAAAAAAAAGATTCAGAGGTTTTGAAAGATGAACGTTCCATTGCACTTTAGCACAGGCTTGCAATCAAATTAAAATGAGGTTGAGTTCACCAGACAAGGAAAAAATATTTGAATAGTTTTGTTTGGAGTTAAAGTATCTAGAAAAATAGGAAACTAGCTTTAGAATAGTCGAGCATTTTTGTAACTAGAAAATATTCTACAGTTTTCAGATTATAAAGATTAAATAGTATCAAGTTATTTTCATTTACTTATTTAAAATTCTAGCTAGTAAAACTTTGCAAAAGCAGCAAGAATCGGTATTTAAATTACAGGTTTTCTGCTCTCTTTCTAGTAGAAAGAGTTAAATATATTTAAACTTGCAATGGAAACACCTGGTTTTCCTTCAGAATTTATCCAACTTATTTCTTGACTTATTGCAATCATCTGCACTTCTGGCCAATACATGACACTATTTGTAACATAACTGCTTTACATCATCTTTGTAATGCAATAAAATGCCGCATTCACATTAGAGATGATAAACTGAGGCAAGAGCTAGCTTATTTAGTTTGCCTACAGCTCTATGGAAAGTCTCTGGATAAGCTGGGAATTGCTCAGTTGATCTTCACTGAAACATCCATCTACAGCACATAAAAATTATATTCTGGGTATCATCTGCCAAGTGCTTTCCGAGTCCCCTGTATTTGCCAGTAGAAGGGCAGGATGAGAGTGGATTGCTTACTCAGTGTTTCCCTGAACTACAATCTAGTGTAACTGGTAATAATTTAAAATATACAGATACAGTAAATTAACTGAAACAGCTGGCTGCGAATTTCTGTTTGCAAGAGCTATTAGTGTTATTGATTTCACCACAGCATTTTTTCACTTTAGCTCAATAGATGACTTAAGCTGTAGCCAAATAGTTCAACATAAGCTTAATGCGAGACACTGTGTTCAATAACCTGCTCCAACCTACAGAGGCTTTCTTTTTTTTTTTTGTTATATTTTATAGCATATTCTTACAAAGTGTTTTAGTGCATGGTTTACCAGGTTCTCAGTGATTTGGCTGACAGAGTTTCACAGATGCTCGCTGGGCAACTCCCAGCTTCCACTGGAGAATATCAAGGCCATTTCTTTCTGACTGGTGAGGAGGTAGCTCCCCACGTGGGTGCCTGGGCACTCCCTGCCTACATGCTGGGGGTCTCCGTGGGCTCACGGTGCAGCCCCTGCACAGTCCAGCACCCACCTCCACCACACCTTCCCGCCAGCCCTTGGCCTGGCCCTCCTGCACGCACTTGCAGAGGCCCCCCAGGCATTCCAGAGGGTCCTATCTGGCTGCGTGTTTGCCAGACCCTCTGAAAGGTCTGGCACAAAGTGGGCGAGGTGTCACCACCTCAGGGGGTGGGCAGCTGCGTCGGGCTGGACCCTCCTGTGCTGCAGCCCTCACCACCCCACTTACCCTTCAGAGGGGGAGAACCCAATGCTGACTTACTAACAGTTCTTCTGTGAAAACTCTATCAGCTGCATCGGGCAGAACAGGAGCACCTTTTCCTCATTAACTTAATCACTGGTTTGAGCAGGGTCCCTTCACCAGCAAGCAGAAATCAAAGCAGGTTTGTTTGGTATTTTTCCTGTAAAAAAACATTTGGAGGAACTGGTTTTTGCAAAATATATTTCCTATCATCCAGGCAGGAAGATAAGCTTTTAAAATTACCCTTCTAGACATAAAATGGTAAGTACTTCAGCACCAATTAATTACTAAGCAAAACATATACTCATACCTTCAAAAAGCACTGTAAAGAAAACACAAAGGATGCATTAAAATGAGACCTCCACTTAAAAAAATTAAATTCTTCAAGGAGACTTTCCTTGCATGGTAGATGATAAGGTAAAGCAACATTTCTTATGTAATTTTGGGATAAGAATTAAAAACAAAGGAAAAGAATTTTAAAGTAGTTTACATCTCTGTAGTAAATGTTGTATAAAATTACACAGATACAAAATCCTCTGAGTCTTTACAGCTTTCCATACAGGGAGATAACTGTATGAAATCTATCTTCTTTTTCTTCATTTTGCTTTGCATAAACCAGTCTTCTTTTTTTGGCCTCTCAGACCCTTTTCAGACAAGACCTGCTAAATTACTGTAGGTGGATATATCTGGATGATGTTCTTTCTAGTAGCCAACTCAGGAATTGCTATTTTAACTCCTTAGTATCTCTTCACACATCCTTATCAATGACAGTTCCATACCCTTCTTCTAATCCCCATCCTGCTGCACCTTCCTTGCTTTGATACCACATTCTCCCCTCTATCCTTCCAGTTGCATGACCAGCTGGGCTCACGTGCCTGGTTCATTCACGTGCCAAAGAGTTACAGAGGTCTGGATCATAACACTGGTAATACGAGTGTCACCACATCCTTCCACCTCACTTCAGGAGCAGCAGTTTATAAAGACAAACTGAGAGCAGAGATAATTCCAGATTCACACAAAATGTATTATTTATGACTAAATCAAAAGCAGACTGTGAGATCAATGGAACTTTCCTTCGGTGAATGTGCAGTGAGGTGGCAGAAGCCCCATCCCTGGAAAAATTCAAGGCCAGGTTGGACAGGACTCTGAGCAACCTGATCTAGTTAAGATGTCCCTGCTCGCTATAGGGGGGTTGAACTAGATGACCTTTAAAGGTCCCTTTCAACATTCAAAATTCAAATTCAATTCAATTTGAGATTGTATGGACAATGTGAAACCAGGCAGATGATCTGAATTAGCAAAGATATGATGCATTCACTTAAAAAAAATATTTTTGTGAAGGCTTAGTCACAGGTCTGGATTTAGTGAGAGGTCTGGGAAGATGAAAAAAAGTAAAGGGCATGAGAGAAGTCAAGACATCAGAGTCTGTTACTGCCTTGCTGCTGGTACCACCCATTGTTCCCATTCCTGCATGAATGATGTGGCAGAGCCTCAGTTTACCTTTCTTCCTTCCACAGCTCTGTCTCTTTTTCCTGAATTTAAAGAATCTCTTAAGATTCTTCAGGAAAGATCAAGGTTCAGGTGTTCAGGAAGGGATTTTTACTGTCTCTGCAGTATTGCCCCCCCTGCCCCTGCACAGCACAGGTAATCTCTGGGGCTCAGCACACTTGGACTGGAAGATAAGCAAGAAGGAAACCCGAGACAAGGGAAGAAGTAGAAAAGAGCTGGACGGGGGTGGGGGGTGGGGGTGTGTGTGTGGAGCAGAGGGTATTACAAAATAGAAGTGGAGATTTAAAGCAAAACAAAACAAACAAACAAAAAAAGCCAAACGCAAAACAAAACAAAACCAACAACAACGCCAAAAAGCAGATTTTCTGCATTTATTAGAAGCCTGTTTCAAAACCACAGATGGCACTTTTCCCAGAGAATACTGGTATGTTTAGATATGTTCTATATAGGTATAGTACACATAGATGTTGTACCTCTAGCAGCCATAATGAAGCAACTGTGCACGCTGGATATTCGTCACAGACTTTTTGCTGCTACATCTGCTGTGTGCCTCTGCTCCCTCTCCCAGAGTCCTAACTGTAGCAACACCCTTGAGAACCCTCTCTGCACAAACCACTGCCTCTTCCTCAGGAACTGCTGAGCAGTTTCCTCATTCTGACATTTGCTATTTATTGATCCTTGTCTACACTCTCTTCCCTTAAATTAGGAAGGTGGTAATGTAACAGCCCATTTACAACCAGTGCTGTGTTGCACTGTAGGGTGAGGTAGATGTGTTGAGACACACTGACTCAAAGACCTAGAGACATTCCCTTCTGTGTCTCTCGGCATGTTTTCCAGTTTAACTCCCAAGCAGACTCAGTTAACAGTAAGACCCTTCCTGTATACAGAAAAGTCAAAGCAAAACCAAAACTCAGTGAAGGAAATTAAGTCCAGGAGAAGGAGAAAAAGCCCTGCCAATTCAGAAAACACTGAAGATGTTCACTAAAGGGGTAGTAGGCAAATTGATGCGGAAAAGGAAAAAACAAGACAGGGAAGAAATTATGTAAGAAAAAATCTCAGAGAACAGGATGTTCAGGTCTAGAGGACAGAACTGGAGGTAATAAACTAAATACAGTCAGAGAAACTACACACAAAAGGTCCATCTATCAGCAGGCTGGGGAAAAAAAACCAACCAAACAACCCTACAACAGTGAAAAGCCTCTATAAATACCACATATTGTAATAGGATATTGGAGTAAGTCAGTCAATTAGAAAGGAGTCACAGATTAAATATGCAAAGATATGTGGCACCTGAAGTGGTACAGAAGCAGATGCTGGGTATTGGTGTGTCTCTTCTATTTGCAAACTTCTTACTGCTTGATGGCAGTGAATTCTTTTGCACAAAGCATGCCAGCTGTACCGTAAATGAGCAACACTTGAAACATACTGTGGGTTTTTTTCTGAATGGCAGATTTTACTTCAAATAGTCTTCTAAGAACAAATCAATATGTAGAAAACTATATTGTGGTGCTAACTTCTACTGAAAGTACCCATCCTCACAGAGTGCTGTTCTTGGAGACCATGTGTTTCCCTGCTGTTTGCCCTAGCTGTCAAACACGAGTTGAAGAGTTCTTGCTTTTCCCTTTACTACTCAACGTTGTGCAGAGACACTTCAGGACACCTAAATACATTATTACATTGAGGTAAGACATTGTAGGGCAATCTGTGGCTCAGATGCAAATTATCCTCTGGAAGGAAATAACTGGCAATAAATAGACACTTCCAGGAGTCCATTGGAATTAGTGGAAGTATTTATGCACATTTCTTCTATGGTCAGCCTAACACAATCAAGGTAGGAGAGAAGGAAAACACAATTATAGCAGCCAGCCTCAAGATGTATAATACCATGCTCTCTTAATGTCAGGAACTGCCAGCTTTTCTTGATCAAATTTTTAATTATTTGCAATTAAATCTAACTCAAGATATTTAGAGAAAATGGTTCATTAATTCCAGCATTTGGGAGAATCGGTGAATGTAATTTCCTTTAAAAGGAAACTTCTTACTTAACTGTAAATCAGAAAAGAGTACTGGAAAAGTTTTAAGTTTTCATATAGGCATCCTGCTTAACAAAACTTCACTATCCACTGGAGAGACTTTAGGGTGGCAGTAAAACAGAGGGTACCTTTGTGCGTACTGCCCTTACCCTAAGTCTACTTTCCTCCTTCAGTATAAATGCTGTAAAAAATATCAAGTAGTGTGAGCAGTCCTGCCTGCTTACGTGACCCTCACATTGTCCAGACGTAAAATGGAGATTCTGGCCTCACTTAACACCTACCAATCAATGTTTGTATCGCTGCCTACAAATTATTTTCATTCCCCACTGGCATGAAATGAATTCTAAGCAGGTACATGGGAATTGTGCCTCTGTCCCAGTTGCAATCTCTGGAGTAAAATTGATTAAATGTATTTATCCTGAAAAATGTCAGGATAATCAGAGATGCTGGAATTGTTTCCTATCTTGCAATCAGCTGCATCCCTGAAGCGATCACCCCATTATTTAAGAGAAAATACTCATAAACAAAGGTAGTGTCATGGACACCTGTAGCCCCCGAAGAACAAAAGAACTTTGGGCATCCAAGCAAAGCATCAAAAGAGGCAGCAAAGTAGTAAACTGCAATTTAACAAGAGCACATGAGATTGACTTTCAACTGAATGAGATTCTCAGTCCAGGGCCTGATTAACTGATTTTGAACAAGTCACATCTCTCTTTCCTTGCAGTGTAAACATGCAAGGCAGCCAAAGTGTGATGCAGGACAGTCCATAGATGTGTTTGTCTGCCCTGGCAGTGCCGTTGTCTGGATGAGGAGCTCTGCAAAGAAAAAAAAACAAAACAAAAAGCAAACATGGAAAAAAAATCTAAATCAATTTACATTTTACTGAATTTGTAAACCATCATAATTTAAGTTAAAATCTGCAGGGTTTTTAAGAAGACCAGGTCACTGAAGTGCCTATTGAGCACTCCGTATTGAGGTACTAAACATACTGTTCTCCATCACAGGAATATTTATGTAATCAGCAGGTCCTCATGGGCATGAGGAATTTCTCTCACTGCTTCATAACAAGCATTGTCAGCAGGGAACTTTAAGAAAACAAAGCACAGAAGTCTAACCCAAAGTTTTGTGTCCTAAATGAGAGTTAGTTAAATCAACTTAGACTATGCACTCTGAGGTGGAAGCATTAAAGCAAAGGGAATGCAGTGGGTTTAATGATATCCTCAGAGAAGGGCCAGGCTGCTGACGTGTAGTTTACCAGCAGTGGAAACACCAGCATTCAGAGACTATTTGAGAACACATCCAGTTAGAAGTGGCAGCTTCTATTAAAAGCCTCTCAAAATTCGAGCAGCAGCCACTGATCATGTTGGACTGAAGACAAGCTAGGGTTTAAACTCCTTCCATAGGTCATTTAAGTGACATACATGCTGAAAATTCCTCCAGGCAAAAGATTAATCCATTCAATCCTCCATAGCTGCGCATATGAATCAGAAGGTTTGTGCATCAAAATAATACAGAAAGCAAAGACAGAGATAGAACTTCTACAGAGTTGAGAAACTATTTTACTGACAACACTTCTGATAATCTATAATGTTGCTAACTCATCTTAAAAGGCGACCAATCCCCTCCTGTGCCATTATATGAAGGCACATGGAAGGTATATGGCTCCCCAATCCCTCACATTTCTCCAGAAGAAAGATTGGTACTTTAGCCCAATCTCTGCCACAAGTTAAAGGTGTCCTAAATGGTAGCAAAAATGGAACAAAAAATTTCCTTTACTAAATGTTTCCTACTGCAAACGTCTTACTGTACCTGAAGGAAGAGACCTGCCAGCCTTAATGTGTGAGGAGCTGTCTCAGCTGGACAGTTGGCTGTCTCAGTGGTTTCACCTACTGCCCCCCTTATTGCAACATATCTGTCATTGCCCAAGACATCATCAAGGATATATCTGGAGGTACAGAGGGGCAAGGAGTAAATGAACTCTTGTAAATTGTATTTGCATCATCAGGTGACAATTCCATGTGGCTACCACCCCGCCTCCATCATCCTGTCATGCAGAGCTAATGCCACATATTTTCATCCAGGCCGTTTTCACCTTGCATTTAAATCTGGGGGGGGGGGGGGGGTTTGTTTTTTCCTACAAAGCATTTCCCCATTATACATGCACAAGGAAAGAGAAAGAGCTGACTGACTTTTGCACAAGCAGAAATGTTCCAGGGCAAGATCATAATTTATTTATTGATTTAAGTCTGAATAGCTTCATCTGAACTAATAACTCTCCTAAGTTCATTCTGTGTGTGATTTACTCTGGCAGCCAAATTAGTATGTGTAAAGAGATGGATAGAATAGCCAAAATCTTTTCCATTTGAGTTCTAAGGGAATATAGCTGCTGCATGGTAGCAAAACATCAAATAAGAGAATAAAAGTTCAAAGCTAAATAATTGAAAACGGTTGGGTAAAATCATCTCTTTTGCCAACCAACCCTGTGCAAGTGTTTTATGAAAAATACAGAGCCAGGCTCAGTTCCTGGATAAAACCTATAATTATTTTATAAAGACATATAGTAATTGAGGATGATTCAGAGATAGCTGAAGAAATAGCAGCTGTATCAGTCTTCAGGGAAACAGTTCACACAACTACATTTTTAAAGACTCCTCAAGGGCAACCGCTAGCTATAGTCCAACTGTTCATAAAAAAGCAAAATGAGAAAAAAATCAATTATGATTTAAATTTAAATCAGATTTCAAGCCTAAAGCTTTTCAATTTCTTTGTCTAATTTTTCCAGCACACAGGCTTTGGATTTAAGACCTGCATGATCTATTTGAAAGAATGACTGGCAGTTCACACCATTACATGCCCAGGTCTCTCCTTTAGGACAAATTTGTGAATGTTACTGAATTTTTCCCATTTTTACTCCCAGTCAAAATGATATCCTACACTTCAGTTTCCATAGCCTGGCCAACGTAGCAGCCCATAGCCTTCTTTTCTCCAGACCCTCCTCCCCCCAGGAAGGTAGTTTGTTGCCCTGGCCCTTGGACAAGGCAGGCTTCTGCCCATCAGGGAGACCAAGCAGTGGCTCTCTGGCTGTCCTCTCATATTTCAGTAGCAGAGAGCCCTGAAAATCAAGTCTCACATTCCTAGCTCAGATCAACAAACTGTGGGAAGAAGTTGGATAAAAAGATAGTTACAGAAGTGAAACAGAGGTCACATCAAATATTATTTTGTAAATGAACAGACTGGTTCAATGCCTCTCAGATCACAAGACACTGTGCATAGATATTAGTAGGAAGCAGAACTCATAAAGTCAAATTAATGGGTGTTCTCACATGCAAGGGATGCAACTTGGGAATTAATAGAATTGAATTTGCTGTGGCAGCATAAACATCAAATTACATTTTTGCTGGGAGAACTGCAATGCTAAGAGCTAATACCGTAGCAAGACCTCTTCAGTGCTTTTAATTGCATTAGCAGTGTGAGGTCAGGTACTTGTCCTTATGCGAGTTCAGCTTCGTTACTAATCTGCAGATAAAACTCCACATTCAGATGGATTTGTCAACATTTTCTATGTTATGTGAAATATATACTGCAAATCCCACGGGAGCAGGGAAAATATTGGCTGTAACAATAAAACTGCAAATCAAACTCCACATTTTGAAAGGGACTAGCAGAACTTCACCGAGTTGGAGTGCAAAGAAGATTTACATCAACTGAGAGCTTGGTCCATTATTTCTGTAACACTGTGTAAATCATCATAAAACATGACAGATGCAGTATTAATGATGAGCTGCTTTAAAACTTAACCAGGGTCTCCCTCAAACCTTGCTGCTTCAGTCAGTGCTATATATGACACTTCTGGAATAAACTACTCTTTCATTCCAAATCCATCAAATTTTATATTTTTGCCTCTCCTTGAAGTGATGGAATTTTGGCTAGGACAAACTTTATAGTCAGGTCTTTGCTGGTCCTGAGCTAGAGCTCACTTTCAGGGTATAACCTTCCTCTGCTTCTGAGGACACGTGAAATTCATGTGAGTCAGGTAATCTGATGGGCGAGCAAGTTCCTGCTCACTGAACCCAGGGTGTGAACAAGCTGACACTAGATGCAGATGAAGGGGAAACCCAGAACAATGGAGAAGGTAACTCCCAGAACCACCTTTCCTATCCTTTGCCCTCCAGGTAGCAAGGAGAGGGGTGTGCAGAGGAGGGGAGAATGGCACTATCACACGCTTCAGCAGGACAGTAGCTCTGCCCTCAGCACTGCTAAACAAAGGGTGGCCACCTCCATGCAGCACCTGCTTTTGCGAGGAGCTGCTGAGCATGAGCCAACCACCTTAGGAAATAAAAAAAAATACCCTAACTGCTTCTTAATACCTTGAAGTAGAACTGCAGCACAGCCCCCGGACACAGCGATTGTCTTTCCTTCTCATGCTCTCCATGAATTCAGACAAGGCATTTGGAGGGCATGTGGTCAAACTGTCCTCTGGGGCAGGCCTGCGACTTTCCACGCACTTAACACGAAAACATGTGAGGGAAGCAAGAGGACATTTAGCCTGCCCTCCAGCCTCTTGAGGCAGAGGTTATCTCACCAGTGTGCTTAGCAGCAGCCTGTTGAAGGCTATCACACAGAAGTGGTTACCTTTTCCAGAGGAGCTTGGGACACCCCTTGAAAATGGCCCCTGCACTTAGGAACCCATAGATCCAGAAATCTTGCCATGTTTCTCCAGTGCTGCAGCACTGCCTTTAAAAAAAATCATACTGTTCCCAAATCAGCTGAGGCTATTTTGAGCTGCTGTTGGCTGTAGGATTCTGGTTTTCACATTTTCTCTACAACAGGACAACTGGAATTATTTTCCCTGTAAATGGACAGGCTTAAGAAACAAGTGCTGAGGCTTTAGGCTGCATTTCATAAGAGTCTCAAAGTGCTGCAAAAACAAGCAGTAATATTGAACAGATATATAAGAAGTCCATCTGGTTTCAGAGAAAGCATTCAGTGTGCAGCAGGGACCACGTGCACAGGTCACCATGAAATCACACACATTATAGCTCTATGCACACAGAATTAGCATATTAATTCTGTTGCAGACAACAGGACTAATATGGTCTTGAGTCATTTGCTGATCACTAAATAATTACCTTTTAATACCAATATACTTCTGATTAATCATTTTTTTTCCATAAGAGTGGAAAGTGGATCAGACCACAAACCGTCAATATAGCAACCTTTTTCCAGTACTTTGCATTTCCTTGTGAGATGAACTGGATAAATTAGCTAGTCTTTTCTCAGCTATAGTATTCATCATTCGGATGATTAAGTGTCATTTAGATCAGCAACATTTTCTATTCTAATAGTTAATAAGAAAAAGAAAATTGAAATTAAACCATTTTTTCAAGCTACTTGTTGCGAATGGTGTTGGCACTCTTGAGCTGAAAGATGCTGACTCAACAGCACTTTTCATAGATGAGAATTTCCCCAAAGAATGTGAGAAAAATAGGGGACAGGGAAATAAAAACAACCACTTCATAAGGCCAAATCCTGACTCATAACAAACCTGTTCTAGGAAAACCCTGGTGATAAAGAGCTGATATTGGAGCACCTCACAACTGTCAGAATGTCATTACCTCAGACCGACACCAGTGCCAGCATCTGAGGGTAGTTTAGCATGCTGCCATAATCTGGAGGCTAAACCACACATTCAGATGGAGACTTGAGCAGCCCATTTGCTAAAAGGCTGCATTTGCTGTCAGCTCTGGGGTCTCCAAGTTGTACAAAACTTACACCAAAGGCTGAACAGGCCCAGAAAGCTTCCTGCTGCTTCTTGCAAGGTGTTAGACTTTTGCTGCAAGAGCCAAGCAGATCTGTAGCAACTATACCCGTGGTCTCCCAGATTTACATGCTGCCTTTTTCCTCCAGCACAAACTGGAAATTTCACAAGTAACTCAGAGAAACAAAGCTTCTCCTAAGAACAGTTTCCTTAGAGGACAACAGCATTGCTAGAAATTGCTGCTTGTGTGACTTGACCCACCAAGAACCTAAATGGCTGCAGATGGAGCAGACTTTGCATTTTCATTTTATTTCTCTCAAAAATGCATAAGAGAAATATTAATAGCACCCTAATGGTAGCAATTACTATGATGAATGTAACAGCTGGTACCAGCAGCTGAGCATACGTTTTGGTTTGATACTTTCCATGTATGGCACGAGGTGGCTCTGAGAAGTTGCAATCGCTGTCTCCCTTTTCCTCTCTGGGGTTTCTATTTTCAGCATGTCTGTGCTTGTGGCAAAAATACGAAGAGCTACTTTTGTAAATATGCCACCTCTCAGGAGGTTACTCGCAGCTCTAAGAAATAGGTAACAATGTTCAACGTATGGTCAGTCTCTCAACTCTGCTCCTCTCAATGAGCATGTTTCACCACCAATGCAAGTAGCTTTCTGTTGTGCATCAAACAGTTTGTTGCTCCTCTTCATAAAGAGAAAATTGATTGGAGGGACTCCTGCACTGGAACTGTGAAGCAAGAAACAATTCTGCTCGCTTGGAAATATTTACAAACAAAATGCATGTCTGGGCTCCACAATTACCACCCGCCTGCTCTGCCCCTGAACAGACCCCATGAGAGTAAATGAAACAGAAATGTGGCGCAGACACTGAGAAAGGGGAGAAAGGAAATAAGAAAATTGTTGTGGCCCATCTTCACTCAGATTAAACCCAGAATATTAATTAGGAGTGAAGGAGGCTCTTGCCCTGCAGGACATGGGCATCTAGAAGCAGTTAGACTGATGGGTTTTAGTCAAACCCATCTGATGATGTCAGGCTCCCCAAAGGGAATTCAGTTCAGGGTTAACCTTCAAATTCCCAAAGGCTGCCAAATTTGGCGTTGCATTCCTGTTTTAAGCTTGGAATTCAAGCCTATTGATATGCTTTACTGCTTTCATATGCTTTTCATGCTAACACAGTCTAGGTACTAAGGAGCCTGAGGCACCTTAAAGCTTTAGTAGAAGTTGCAGGAACTGAACAGAATGCAGGAGACAAAGGCAGCATGAAAGGCAGCGGGCACTTCTGGTATTCACTTACATGGTGTGAAAGCTTAAAAGGCTACAATGACTGTGCCGATCATTTGTTCATCTACTGAACATTCAAGGATAATATTAATTGAATAAAAATTCTTTCTTTCTCTGCTAGGGTAAGAAGTTTCAGATACTTCTTTAAACCAGAACTCAGACTGCTACCCAATCAACCAATCAATCAGTGAATCAAACAAAACACTACTGAAGTACTTTGTTTCTCCTGAAGAGCTACATGTTTGTAAAGTACTTCAAATCTTTCTCTGAACCGAATGCTTCCAGAATCCACCAAAATTCCCAGGCTAATGTCCACATCTATTGTCACATTTGGACTTTGCCTTTTGGAAACTCAAGACAAACTTGACTCTCAAGGCCCCATCTTAAACTAACAGTGCTGGTTGCCCCATGCTCTTGTCCTGAAGGATTATTCCAGTTTACACTGCCACAATGAAATGTAATGACTGCATTTTTAAAACTCCTCTCTGTCAAATGCTTAGGGTGTAAACAAAACACAACTTTTACATCTCAACTTTATGTGCATTCAGCAGGATGTTACACAGCGATCCTCAATGGCAACAGATGGAAAATAAAGTGTAAGGCAGAGAGTAGAGAGAATACACCAAGATCATTGATGAAGGGAAATTAATTTCCTAGAAGCAATAAGAGACAAAATACAGTTTTTCCATACTATAAGACAGCTCTGGGATCTTTACTTTTCTGACATTGCTAGATAGCAAATCTCAAAGTACAAGGCTCAGAGAAAAACAAAGAGAAGTAGCATACCCATTAAGGTCTGGAAAAAAAAAAAAAAAAAGAGGACAACTTAAAGGCAATCTGTCAGCATAATAGCAAAGCAGGCACAGTTGCTGACTTCAGCGAGGAAGCAGACAGCTGCCTTTTGAACAAATGAGAAGCTCTGAAGAAGAATTGCTGGCAGCTGTGCTAGAAGAACATTAAAATAATAAAATTCTGTGGTCACAAGGGCAAGCAATACAGATGCAGGTGAGTCATAGACTACTTCAGGACACAGATTTTTTGAACCTCACAACTATAAGGGACACCTACAACGTGGCCTCACATGTCTCTTTGTGGCAAATATGATCAAAGGGAGAGACATCCTCAGATGACTCAGCTGCCACTGTATAATTTTTAGACACCTTTGTCCAGCTTGCTAAATCCCAAACAAGTCCTCTCAATGAAAAGCAAAACAGAAGTCCTATGTTTGAATGCTGTGTTGATGGGAATACAGCCCTGGAAAATGTTAGCTAAATGTCGTCACTGCTATAAAGTCTCTCTTGTTTAATTTTGTTTGTTTCTTTTTTTTAAGACATGAAAGTCTATATTCTTACTCATATTCTAGAATATTGTGTAGAAATGTTGTGGTAGTGTGACGCCAGTGTAAAACTGTGGTAAAAGCTGTACAACAACAGCAGGTATTCTGATAAGTCTTACATCTTTGAGAAAGTATGAAAAACAAGCTCAATAAACGCACGCTGAATTGCAACAGATCAAAAAATGCACTTGACATGGAAAATTAACATAAGCATCAAGATGATTCTGTATGGCCTTTTCTATGGTGTATTTTAGAAGTACCAGCCATAACACAAACACGTGCATCATGGGCAAGCATCTCACTAAGTTCTTACAGGATTTTGCTATTCATTTACTGCTAAAAGTGAGGTGGCTCACAATCCGGATGACATCATCTATTTTTTTCCCCCTTCACTTTTTTACTGCATCATCTGCACCGCACAGCAGATGTCACAGCCTAGGGGCAAGGCACCGTTCTGTGCATCGGGACACCTGGATTCTTCTCTTGGCTCAGCCACTGGCTGACGCTGACCTTGAGCAAGTTTTATTATTTTGGCTACTTTGTTCATTCAGGACAACACTGGTCTGTGCCACTGTTAATGTGGTGCCCAGCGCTTTGTGCAACCCAGCCTTTATGTAACACCTTAAGAGAAGCTGTAACCGTGCAGGAGGAACAATACTACGTGCATTACAGAGAAGAACACCCGTAAAAGCTCAGGGGGAAGAATTTGTGCCTCCTTCATAAGGCGCAGCTGCAGTTCAGCGACTGGAGAGCCCCCACAGTGCTGTGCCTGGCATCCCCAGCTAGGACAGGTAAGTGATTCACCAGCTGTAGTCTGGCCAAGGTACAGGATTAACACTTCAGACCAAGTGGAAGAGGAGCTTGGTGGCAAAGATATGATGTGGAATGTCATGTTCAAACCCAGACTATTTCCTCTATTCAGAGCCTTACGAGTTTACTTGTCACAGTCCTAAAGAGCTAACACCACTTTCAGACAGGTTTGTAGGGGTAGCACAACTTTCCACAGGCTAGAGAAGAATTGCCACGCATAAAAATAATGAAGTGCAACGTTGTGTTTAAAGAATAATTCAAATGAAGCATTTAATACACTCAGTCAAGGTTTTTAACTACTTTTTTCAAATGCCACGTACCAAACTGGAGACATACCAACAAAAAGCCGGGTTGGGGTGGGGGTGGGTTAGGTTGGGAAGAGATGACAATGCCATCAGCATTTATACTGTTTTCCCAGCTACACTCTGAATATTTCAGATGCTCCCCATTTAGGTTCTGCTCCATGTTCATTCCTGTCCTGACTGATGTTCCAGCTACTGAAAGCCTCTGATGAAGCTAGACCTCAAGGGGTTGCCCGTGGGCTAAATACTAAGGCATGTTCTTTTTAACTCTTGATTTTTATTATATTCTGTCCCCTTAGACAGAGCAATGTATTAAATGCAACACATTTTTCAAGACCATTGCTATGATCAGGAGTATGTCACCATATAAATCTACTACTGCATGAATAGTAGGTGGGAAGATGAAATTCCTGTCCCTAAATACAGTCATAGACCATACTTGTGAGACTGGCCTTTTAAAAACAATAAAAATAGTGGAGTCACACATACTTTTCAGAGCCAGAAACACTTGCTGTACTGTTGCCCCCATATAGCTGCCTCCTATAATATAAAATACGGTTTAAATGTAGAGCTCTTCCTTGGTTTTGTACAGTTCATTGCTCACAACACCCTGCCACACCTGCTGCTCTGTGTAACACAATCAGATTTTGCCATGTGGAAAGATACTGGCCCAGTGAGCCAAAAAAAAAAAAAAAAAAAAAACCAATGAACCAAAAAAACTTCATCCAAGATAAAACCACTGCAGGTTTCAGTCTTGATGCAAGAAATTGCTGTGTGGTACATATCATCTATGCTTAGTTTTCAGTATTCCTTATAAATTCTCGTTCTTTACGTCACTGTCAAACAAATCCCTCAGAGAACCCTTCTGACACTGCAATAAGCTGACCTTGCTTTGTTCTTTAATATATGTTTTTCTTGCTTGCACAGTTGCTTTTTCCATTCCTTTCCCATCAATCCCACCATTTCTGCAGAAATCTAAAGAGCACCAACTAAAACTAAGCTTTAGTTTAACTTTAAATCATTAAAGCTGGGTTTCAGGCAATTTTGTGAAAATTATCAAAAATTGTAAAGTGTTTTTCTAATTAACAGAGGAAAAAACATAAGCATAAATCTCAGATAGCATGTTTTTTCATTCATCTATGCAGCCAACAGCAAAGCTCCTTGAGTTTTTTGTGTAAAAGATTAGGTCCCTAATATCATGATAGTATATTTGAACACGGTGCCTTGCATCAGACTCTCAAGTAACAGCCCGAGTGTCATTTAATTTGCTTTAGGCTCTCTAGAGTGAAGACAATCGTAAATTTTCCAACACATTTTCATTAAGAATCACCAATAAATGTTGAATGCAGGAATAAGGAGTTCATATGATTTCAGAAATAACTTTCAACACCTGCAGACACTCCTATCCAAGCTACCCGCAGTGACTCAAGGACTATACTGTCCCTCAGAAAGTACTCACACCCTTACACAAATATATAGCATTAAGTTTGCACCACCATTCCAGATAAAAACAACGTGGTAATACCCACAGTAGAAGTGCTAGCCACTGAAGGAAGCTCGGCTGGCAAGCTATTTTCAGGGTATACTCCTTCTGGCTATGGAGATGGTTTAACCTTGTCTGATAGCAATGCCTTGACAGTCTACTCAGAGGTATCCAAACTACAGGTATTCCTTTTGGACTGGCATGAAGGCTATGTATGATGTCATGTATCTGAGAACAGGGTGGTTTTGGCAAGGGTACACCTGAAGGTAGTGTGTTTTGGCAGAGATCCTTTAAGGGTCAAATATCTCAAGCATGTTTCTCAGAACAAGGAGCACAGCAGCTTTTCTTACACACCCAATTTCATGAGGGACAGAGGTGAAAGGCCAGCTGATGCCCTACCAAATCAGCCCCAGGGCCTTCATCGTGCAATTTATTCACTCCCCTGAAATCACCAATGAAAAAAAAAAAAAACCAAAACCAAAAACACCACCATGTATTTTTTCTAAACTAAGTGACTTCTTGATGTCTTAGTAACTAGTCTATTTTTTGTAACACATCAGCCTAATGAATGTTTGTAGTCAGCCTACAGAAACTGGAGGAGAAAGGCAGCAAAACCCCAGGAGCTGGAGCTCAAGGGTCAAGGAGCACTTCTGCTTTTGGGCCATAGTTATCTGAGCTGGGTGGTGCCTTCGTTGCAGCCAACATGGAGCAGTGAGAAGTCTGACGGAGCTCTGGTCTTGGAAATGAGAACATAACCCAATTCCACCTTGAAAAAGTCTCATCAAGAAGCCTAATGAAATCAATAAATTTTTGCCAGATTTACACCGAGATAATAGGGATTAAAATTGTGGCTTCCCACTATCCAGCTGGTCCTTGCCCAAGGCAGATAGTGTCAGATACAATTATGCGACTTGTGAAAATGAGCTTCAGCAATGCCAGGTATGTGATTTTGGTATCCAAGTATTTAGAAGCGAGGTAACTATTTAGCACTTTGCATTGAAAATGGCTCAGTGCCCTGGTGCTTCCCAGTGCATACTTGGTGTGGTGCAGAGACACTTTGCTAGGCAGAGATTGCAAAATGTCCTGCAAATAGAGAACCCCCAAATCACTGGAGCAAAATACAGCTTTTCCTACCCGTTGTGGTAATGGCTTTAATTGGTGCATTACCATAAGAACTTTCTTTTCTCCTTTACTTACATTTTTTAATGGGTTATTGTCAAATACGATGGACAGTCCAATATTATACCGAGTGGAGGGAGTGACTGGTGTGGGATTTTTTTTTAATATAAATTTAATTTAAGCAAGAAATCTAACCTGCACGGAGTATTATTTTAGTACTTTTTTAGAAGTGCAGATTTTCTGCCATGGATTGTGTGGTCAAAATCCAAACACAAAATTTCTCTTTCCCTGAATACTATTGTTTTAATTGTGTTCCAGTGACTTAATATTTACATATTTAGAAAGTAACTACTGTGGCATTTTAAAAGGTTCCTGTGATTGGCAAGCTGACAAGTGCTTGCATATCATTCTAAGTAAAATGACTTCACATTGTTCTGCTGACTATAACAACTATAATTACTCTTTATTCAAAATGCTCAGCGTGTTTCAAGAAAGAATGCAAAATCTTCCCTTACTGTTCTAATGAGTTTGCTTTCCACCGAAGAGCAAATCCTTAAGTAGCAGAACATGTAAATTAATAATATGCCAAGAGCTGCCTTAAATAAATATCACCCTGTCATTTGCAGTTAATTTGACTCAGTCTGACAATGCTGAGCTGTTCAGCTTCTGGGTACTGAGCGTACAGAGAGGAAGGGAGCAGTGGGGCAAGCTGCTGGTGCTTACACAGTGATATGCCCCACTCGCCACAGACTTGCCTGGTTTTGTCAGCATGCTCACTATAGGCCTATGGGGAAGAAAGATAAACTTGGGTATTTAGTCACACTATTGGTTATTTCTGCGTTGAAAAGTTGCATTTGAAGATAGCCACAATGTTCTGAAACCTATTCATTCTTTTGAAACTCCTCAGCAGCTGATGAGGAGTACATCTCTGAAACCCATGGAAATATTACTGCTTACTTCAGAGACGAGAATTTCATTCCTCCAGCACAGCTCCCCTGGCACCACTACATGGTGTCTGCCCATGCTGCAGGTCCACCCCACTCTTGTTTGGGATTTTGGAAACTGCATCTAGACTCCTCTATGCCCTCCTGGTCTCCCCAGACCTTCAAGACGGTGAGGAGTCAAGGCACATGGCACAAGGGCAGGCTGAGGGAACTGCCTCTGGTCACGAGGGTGGTGATGTTGAGTGGGAAAAGATGCATTTTCTCTCCCTGGAAGCTCTCAGAAGCAGCTAACTGGTGGCATTGCTTGCCTTGGGATACTATGACTGCTAAAAGCTTAGACATTTAAAAACTGGTTAGAGAGATGGCAGGAAGATCCACTGTGTCAGAAAACTGCTGCTGCTGGTTCAGAAGTGCCTAAGGGGCACACGTGGTCAGTACAGTGTACAGAAGCAGTACAGGAGGCACCTTCTGCAGCCGGGCATTCCCTCCTCACCAGCTGTGGGCACTGCTGGTGACAGAGCAGCGGGCTCAGTGCATCCCTGGGCAGTCCCTGAACAGTCTCCTTGTATTTCATTTCAGTATTTCAGGCCAGTATTTCATTCCTGTGCACATACAATCTGCCCTGGGCCATGTGCTGACAGCCGCAGGTAGGTACCTACACAGCAACCAGCACCTTCACTGTGCTGTAAGAGGAGACTGTTCTAGCTCATCACTCCAAGATGCTCTCTTAGCCTCCAAAGAGCCACATCAAATTATTTTTACACACACACGCCCCATAAAAGAAAAATGTTTGAGATGAAAAATACTAGAATTTATTTCTGACCTCTGTCTCTGAAAGTCCAATTAAGAAAAAAAATATTTTAATATTTATCATGAAGACTTCACTTGCCCTGGGAAGTAGTGAAAAACAGCCGTTAAAAATAAGTAAGTTTAAGGGCAAATTCAGGCCCTTAACTTCTCAGAATAAGACATAGTGAAGCAAAATGGAGAATTTCTATTATCTCACCGTTACTTGGGGAGAGGGAGAGCTCACCCAAAACAAAAGGATGCATGTTTTCACTTCTTTCTCCCAAGCAAGAAAAAAAAAGTTATTGATTTTTAAAATGGGTCAACTAATTATGGGAATGAATCACAACAAATGTATGTTTCCAAAGTCTTCAGCAAACATTTCTCCTTTGCCTGTGCTCTAAGGTTTTCCACTGTCCTGTACAAAGATTCCACTTTTAAAACCTGCCTAGATTAAATTCAGTATTTTCTTTTTTGCCACACTAAGCAATTCCTGATGGGTGGTTTAGAGACTAAACAGGCTTTCAAAAATATCCAGTTTCATTACTTTCTGTGCTCCCCATTTATCACTGCCAGGCTGCAAAGAGGACTGGGAGCAATAGATAAAGTATATCACACAGATGATTTAAGGATTGCTTATGGGTTTTATTGTTTCCTCCTCCCAAGCTCTACTGCAGCTATAAAAAGTGAATAATCAAGTGGCCTGATTACCTTCTAGAGCTACAGTAATCCAATTAGTAAATCAAAACAATACATGCATGATAAAAATAATACATGTGATAAGATCAATGTTGGAGAAGGGTGCCATGCAAAAACTGTCCCTCCAGACAAAAACTGAAATAAAAATACTTTCTCTGTTCCCGGCAATGCCTAGTCTAATTTCCTTGCAGGTCAAGGTAGCCTAATTAGTGCTAAATGAGGAACACCCAGAAGATTTTGTTCTATCATACATTTTTTAAAGCATTTAAACATGTGATTCACTCAGCTGAACTCTGGAGTTTGAAATCCAGGCTGTTTTGGCAACCACAATACCGCCCTTACCCTCAGATGCAACACTCCAGCTCCTGGGTGATGTTTCTTTTTAGATCTCTGTCTTTGTTTAAACCCAATGAATAAATACTTCTGTGGCATGTTTTAATTGCACATCCTTCACAGCCTTTCAACTCAGCCCTTCATCTGATAAAGCACCATCAGGTGGCACAGCAGAAGAAAACCAGGCCAAATACCAAAGAGATGAAAGCCTTTCATTTCTGAATGAAACCAACACAGTACTTCAAATATTGAGACTTGCTCTGGAAAAGCAGCAAAGAGGAATTCCCTCGCGTGTGCCTGACCTCCATGCTACACAACTGCTGCTTAGGGCTCTGCTTTCTTTAGCAAAAGCACCTCCTTATCAGGAATATTCAGTGCCTCTGTAGCAAGCAAACAAGCAACTAAACCTCACCCTACGTTTCTGAGTCATCCGTGACAAGGTATCTACACAGCTGGCCCAAGTGGCCTTCACAGTCATGAGTGTGAATAGCAGGGCTGCTAGTTAAGGGCAGAAATTTAGGCACAACGATGAGCCACAGTGTTCTCCATTTGCCAAGGACAACTGCAGAATTTGGGTGCATGATATTTCAGGCAGTGTTCACGCACACAGTAGTATACAGACCAATCATATTAGTTTCCATATGCTGCTGTCTGTGAATAAAGAAGCACCAGACTGATAAAACTCTTTCACACTTATAAAACACAACTAGAAGCATGATGCAAGAGCAAATAAAGCAGTGGAAGTTAAACTGATATCTTTCAGCTTGGGCATCATCGTGCAAAAAAGCAAATGCTCTATTTTAGGACTTGTGAAATGCTGACACACATACATAAATCAGGAATCACTTTGTCAAGCTGTTCTCATGCTCTTTCATTTTAAAGTGGCAAGAGCCTCATCTAGACAGTCTTACAGTGTCATTGGCCACAGATAATACCGAATGTTTCCATAAACATAAAATATTCTGACAAACAACCAAAGTATGGCTGTGAACTCCAAAGGCTTAGATGATTTTGGAAATAGCCTAAAAAGAAAGAAAACAAGAAGCATCTTGAAAAAACAGACATGGACTTTCACAAGTGATGTTTGCATTCATTCCTACATAGTGCTGCTGGCTATTACCAGTTTATAATGATGACTATTTCTGATTTGTATCTCTTCAGAAACCCTCTGGGGTTTTCCTTTCTTTTAAACATTTTCTCCATAGGTTAAGTAATTATTTTTTTTTTTCAGGATGCTAATTTTCCCAATTTACAACAGTGAAAATAAGTGTCTACATCCTTTGTTTATAATTCATCCGATACAGATCTGCAATTTTGGATATGCCTTAAGATAATCTAAGTACTATAATTCTCTGCACAGTTACAATTTTCAGCAGGAGGATTCTAGTTTGCCTGTTCAAACAATCAGATGCAAGAATGAAACTCTAAAGTAAAAGCTAGGAACAGCCAATTAGTACATACTTCACATTTCTTGGTTTTGTAATCTACAGGGGAAAAAAAAATAAGAAGAAATAACAACTTCCAGTCTAGATTTCTATTGTTGCCCTACCTTCCAAACATCTAGAGACTGACTACATTATCAAATGTTACTTCAAGCTGTATAAATGAAGTCAAAAAAATACTTTTGTCTTTTTTTGATCTGCAATGCAGCACCATTTTATGTTATATTCTTAGGTGAAGAAAATTACAGAAACCACACAGCTTGGTTTTCTCAAGTACACTGTATTAGAATGTCCCAGATAAGGTTTTTCTCTCTCAGTATTTCAGTGCTGGTAGCCTACACAGTTTGCAACCTGACATACAAAAATTCAGCTATTTCACTAATGGCTTTTAGCCACATTGCGTTTCTAAATGAGCCTGATCAAATCTCTCTGCATTTTCTTCATTGTTAGAATGGACTAAGGGAGCTGTTAACATAGCCCTGCTCAAACTGACTACAGTGTTTAAACCTCAGCTATACTCTGTAAACATGTTTATATTTTCACCATCTATCCACCACTGTAGCAAAACTCTGTGGAGTGTTCAGACACAGAATTTGCCAGTTTCTTAGGTAAAACAAGTTAATTTGCAATTAGTTAACTGGCATTAACAAAACTACTAGTTGTATATTAGGTGCACAGTGAGAAGCAAGAGAATAACTTAGCAGTACACTAAACACTCTGGTGGCCTTGGTGCCACCTGAAGCCTCAGATGCTGTGGTGACAGCTTGACCCCATCAGAGGACTGCTTTGCCTTCTCCACCACCTCTGGCCCCTGAGCCTGATGGGCGAGGGCAAAGGATGTGGCCGCAAATACCCAGGCTGTGGCTGGACCTCAGAGGGTCCCTTAGTGCTGGGCGCACTGGCTGCCCCAGAACGTGCAGAGCTGGGCTGGATGGAGGAGCACAGCAGCAGCACTGCCCACGGCACACAGGGGGCAAGACAGAGGTAGACTCTGGGCACCGAGGCTCAGCGTGAGCAGTCACACATTCACATCCCCGTTCTGCCTTCTTGGCACCCTTCCCATGGTGCCAGCACAACTGCTTACTACGGCAATTATCAAATAATTACCTTAAACAAAAATATAGGCAGCAGGAGCAGAAGCTTAAACGAGACTTCCAATAGAAGACTCGAAAGAAGAACGTGCAGTATGGTATTTCTTAGAAAGCAAATGCATTTACCTCATTGCTTTGAATAAAAACATTCCCACCTGGTGTGTTTATTGTTAAGATTACTTTGGGATTACTTAGTTAAAGCCATGTTTGAGAAAGTGCTAAGATTTGTCACCAGAACCAATGACAGGTATTTATAGAAAACAATTTTTAACATGCTTGAAAAGATAGAGACAGCTTTGGAGAGCTGCACTGAATCTGCATGGGAATAGATCTTACGAATCCAGACAAGGCTGAATATACAGTGTTATCTGTATTTTCTAATTTTTAAAGTCTTTTCAAGCCACTGGTAACAAAAATAAATAAATAAATATCCAAGAGAATCATTAATTTCCACTGGTTTCCAGTTTATGCAAAATGGCTTACAGATTCAGTAACACAATTTGAACTCAAACAGAAATAGGGCTCTATAAATTTCATCTCAGTTTCCTCCTTTCCCTTTCCTGGTCATATTGTTCTCCCCATTAACTTTAATCACCACATTTGAACTGACATTAGCCAAAACATCTTTACTGATACTTCTTAATAAGCACCCTCAGCTTGATCCTTGCTACTTGCTTATCTCTCTGGCACAGTTCTTCTAGTTCCAGACTGTCTGCAGAGAGCTTCTGTCTTCCTTCTCACATATTGCTTTCTGAATCAAAACATAAAGGTCTTTATTTCCATGATATACCTTTGCCTTTTCTAGCCTGGCTGATGCCTTTTTCACACACTCCTCTTTTACTGGTAGGGATCCTTCTGTCTGTGACAGCCAGCCTGTCTCACCTACCCATACTGGCACCATCCCATTTGAAGCTTCAGATGAATTTCTTTTAACCCTTAATCATAGATTGCTCATTGTTAAAATAGAAAAGCAGATTAGGACTTTTAAAACATTCCTTCAGTACTCATCTGAGAGATGTCATTATTGAATTAAGTTGTACATTTAACATTTGGAGGAGCCAGCAAATTGCTCAAGCAGCAGTAAATTAAAGTTCTCAAAAGAAGTCCATCCTTCCTCCAAAATCTAAATTAAAAACTTATCTCTATTCAAAAACATTCTTTAAGTGCTTTTGGATAAACATGAGGGAACTAAAACACACAGCTTGTTTGAAAGCTGATTTACATTTTACTTCCAGACCAACTGAAAGGGGAAATCAGAGGAAGTCTGTGTGACCAGCCTTCAGAATTATTTAAATCCTAGAACTGCAAGCTTATTTTATCAAATGGGACCAGACATCAGGCTTCAGGTTTATTTGTAACATCTATTTATCCATAGCTATGCATTAATTGTGTCTGGGTCATGATCAGAGGCCATTTCCACCCGTATCACAGTTTCAAAATACCAAAATTGCTTAGTCCTTGGACACTGTGCAGGACAACGATATGACAGACTGACTTCTCCACTTGCCTCCTGAAGAAGTCAAGACCCACCATCATATAACACAGTACTTTCTTCTGTGACTGTCCTTCAGCCCTGGCCTGAGGTCTAAAAGTGTGCTAGTGTAACATGTGGGGATGTTCCTTGCACACCCACTGCAGGAATTCTGCCATCCCTCAGCACACAGCACAGTGCCAGCTCCTTTCTGAGCACGCTATAGAAGGGTCAGAACCCAATTCCTGAACTTTGACATTGCAGTAGCCATGGTAGTCCATCTTTATCTAACCTAAGAGAGGCTAGGAAAACCACTACCAGTGGTAGTCCAGTGCTAAAAATAAAGTGGGTTAATGGCTGAGAAAAGGTAGATGGCTGGTGTCCCTGCTGCTCTGCGCTTGCTCCTGACTGGAGCACAGGCTTGGAGATGAGGGCTTGGGAACTCGCCCAGCATCACATCCATTCACCATGTCCTTTCCTTGCACCAGCCTCCTCCCTCCTTTGCTGTAGGTTTTTATAACAAGCAGCATTTTCTCTGTATTTTCACTTCAGATCCCTGTAACAGTCCTAGATAACCAACCACCCCCCCACCAAAGCACCCACTTTTCACCTGACAGGTACTTATTCAACCCCCATAATCAATCTTTCTGTTTCTCACTCAGACAGCTCATTAAAAGGTGCACTCAATAACCTGACATGAAGCATTTGCTGCATCTTCAAAGATATTCTCAGGCAGTACGACTGCTGCATCCTATTCTCCAATTTAAAACTAAGGATGTTTTGCTAGCAAAGATGAGTAGAATTTTTTTGTAATGATTTAGCCAAAAATAAAACATTTTCAAAGCAGCTAAAATCAGACAAGATATATGAAAGAATTCAAGACATTTGGAGGATATTGTGTTGTTTAGGTAGCATATTCAGGTGATGGATAATGGAGTTTCTATTGCAGAAAAGCTGTCATCACACTGTTCGTTGAAACAAATAGTATTTGATTGACAGTTTGCTAACAGACTCGTTACTACAAAAGAAGTAGCAAATTCTGAGTACAGTATTTTCACATTCTGGCTGTAACTCAGCTATGCCAATTACAATACTGGAGATAAAATAGTCAGGGGTTTCTGGGGTGGGCTTTATATTGTTGTTTGGGGTTTTTTTCCAAGTCAGTAATTTAAGGCACAGACAGGCTTCGGATTACGAACAGGTGCTAATTGTTCTCTGGCTATAGTACATTGTGATAATTCACCCTTCAGTTTAAATCTCAGATATGACTAAGAAGAGACTGGGTTTATGGCTTCAAATAGTTCAACGCTCATCACACTGCGAGCTGACCACTCATAAACCACAGACGACTCCCACTGACCCCACATACTGGTTAGCCTCAACCCAGACTGCCCCTCTCTTCAGTCCAGCTGGACCATCATCCCAGTAATAAACCTCTAGGCAATCCAGTCTGAATTTTCTGGCCCTTCTTCATGTCCCCTGCTGGTCTGTCTGGAAGATGTTGTCAGATATATAAGTGATTAATTTTTTTAGACAGTAGAATTTATTCTACAGAAGCAAGAAAAATCTCTTCTGTTTATGCATCTCCTTCATACCTGTAGGGCATGGAGAAAAACCCCCTCTTCTCACAGGAATAGGGCTGAACCTGGTTTTTATCCCTCTTCCAGTGTGGAGGCCTAATGGGTGACTAGAAGAAAGGCAGAGCCCTAAAGGAGAAGCAAAGCTGAAGAACCTTTCCTGTAAGAAGCAATCATAGTCACACACATGGGTCTCTGAACTAGCAGGCTGCACAAAGGAAAACAGAAGTAAGCCTGTTGTCTCCTAAGACATAGGAGAGGTGGTGGTGGTGCCTGATGGTGGTGCCTGATGGTGGTGCCCCATGGATGGGAGCAAGAGCTGCAGAATCCCTTGGCAGTTTCAGTACTGATTACAGAGAAAGGCTCTTCCTCTTTTCAAAGTTTCCACATGAACAAACTAGGAACAAACTGAATTTAGACCCACATCTGTATTTTCTTTATTCATCTGCAAAAATTCCTTAGTCACAAATTACTGGTAAGCTCACTATGACTCCAGGGTACTTAGGCACATGAGCTGCCAAAACAGTTCTGTCCCGTACCACAGGGTCCTTCCAGCTTACACACTCTGTGGCTTAGTCACCTTTCATGTTTGCACACCTTCCCATGGGCACACCTCCTGGACAGAAGCCTACAGCAGGGACTGCCATCCTTTGTAGTTAAATAAATAGCTTCGTTTAAGATTATTTAAAGCATTGTTGCCACCAGTGACTGGAAAAAAGTGCTCCATGTGTCAATCACTTCTCCCTTAAGGGGTGGTGTTTCAGTTGTGTCTCTTCTCAGGGAGTGGTCAGATAAAGTGCAGGTAACTTTTTTATAGATAAATAGATGCTTAAAAAAATTTCAATTTTGCAAAGGCTCAAGCACAGAAGTTCCTGATTAGGTCGCATCTTTCATAGTGCTCCAAACCTAAAATGCATCCACCGAACTTCCCGATAAGCCATGTGCATCCCAGTTTTCATCTTATCTTGCCAACAAAATAGCAGCACTCTCAGAATGACAAATGCTATCTCATTTCCAGAAGTTGCCATTCAAGGTGACTGAGACACAAGGAGAACGAATTTTCTCCAGTATTGTTATGGCTGATTTCTAACTCAGCAGTGACACAGATACACAAGACACATATATAAATTCCCAATAAAGGAAATAAAATTGTTGTCTCAAAGAATGGAGTATTTTAGAAAGTGGCAATAAGAGGCTGAAAGAAAGATATGATAGAGACACCAGAGAAAATTAAATAATTTACAGATAGAACAGTAAATTGCCTGCTCTTTACAGTAAGAGTGCCTGCACCATGTATTCTTTATGACTTTTTAAATAAAGCTATTCTTAAATAGCTTAACAATTGCTCTAGGTAACTGGACAAATACCAATTTATGCACAAAACGTGTAATATTCTACATTAAATTAGATTGCTCTTTTTCTGGACTTTGCTCTGTTTCAGACTCCCATGAATTTATTGATACTCTAATGTTCATTTTCTAACATGACTTGATGCAGTAGTGTGATTCAGACCTCTCTGAGTTTTACAAGAGAGCAATATATCAGTAACAAGTAAACAAACATTTAAAAACAAACCTAAAATTACAGCCTGCTCCTGTTCACAGAACCAAGTTAGAGTTTCTTGTGAACATACCTGCACTTTCTGAGGCTACTAACCAATGTTTTCTTCTTATTATAGTTGTTGTGAGCTGCTGACAGCTTAATGAGCCAAAATTTCAAGGCAGTCTGAACTGAAAGTACTTCTGGTAATACAGGCACACCCGATACTGTATTTTCACGCAGGAAGAACTTTGCAGCATGCTATTAATTACCATTCAACTGGCACTCATTACAGTCACAGAGCATATTTCACCAATGGTTAGCTGAATGCTTTTCAAAGTACTGTTTCTACTGTGCAGAGTGACACTGAAAAACACAGATCATACCCCAGGATGAGAATCACTGCAACAAGTGGTTTATGAGGCTAAACTTGATTCCCAGAATCAACAGCATGAAGATTATTTGGGTTGCTATTAGCCTGACAGCTCGTCAGGCAAGTCACGTGGCCACTTCTCCTATAAGGGAAGAGCATCTTCCAACACAGACAAAAGGTACTGGGCTGAGTTTCAAAGAGAAAGGAGCAGCAGGAGGATCTGGGGAGTGATCGGCTCTGTGTAGCTTTAAGCATTCCCCCTCTGATTCTGCATCCTGATGGCAGATTTCCTTCAGGATACAGACACTCATTTTTTTTCTGCTAGCCACCTTGGTCTTCCAGAGAAACTTCAGTGCTATCTCCCCACTTGTGTTTTCTCCAGTTCTTTTCTCTAGGATAAGCTTAAAATAAAATCCCAAACCTGACGGCAAGAGGTGAAAAGAAGGTGGTTCTGGCACTCGTAAGTAATGCGAACTGGCATATAATTGATTACATTAACTTGATAAATTCCCCTGTGCTGAGCTGTACTCTGTGTGTGACTGATACGGTGATGCTGCAGAGCTGGGAAAGAAGACAGGCATTTGTGACAGATGGGTGGATGTTTTGCAGTGTTGAAAAAGAAATTACATCCCTCTCAAAATGTCATTTTCCTTCTTGTGCTGGCATCCCCAGGCGTCGTGTAGCTGCTGGCAGAGCAGTCTCGGCAATGAATGACTCCCCGACTGAAGGAAACCACAGAATGCAAATAGGTGCTGCAAAACGTACGGTCAGTTAGGTCAGGGCTGGTTGGGATGACAACAGTAGCTGCCAGTTACAGGGATGATTTGTTACTCCACTGCTGCTTACTGATCCGGAAGGCACAGACTTCCCAATTTCTCAAGAGGAGGCAACTTTGCCTCCCTGTAACTAACACTGACCTGAGATAACCTGGCAGGGCTCGAGGCACGACCTCTCTGCTCCACCATGCTGAAACTTGGGGCTGTACACAGACATCAGGAGTTCGGCTGGCTATAAGCCAGGTCTTCATCTGAAAGGCCACTTCCCTGCCTCTGCCAAACTGTGATGTCTTAATTCAGCCTTTTGACAAAGGAATGACGTGAAAACAACTTCGTCTGGTGCTTGGTTTCATTTGGAGCAAGCAATGCAGCAAGCTCCCTGGCCTGAAGGAAGGATCTGCAAGGCTCACTAGTTATCCCATGCCGCAGGAGCATCATTTTGTTAGCACTATTGTATTTCTTTTCCTACTTCTAGCTCTTCTCTTTGGACTAGTTATTTCACAGAAAGACTGCCATGACAACATTTTACTCCATTTCCCACTGCTGTAAGCAATAATAAAACAGAACTCTGAGTCACTAACAGCCCAAGTAGCCTAAGGCTTCCGGGCAGCGAAACACAAGCCTTTGCTGCCCGGGTTGGGTGATGCTGCCTTGCGCTCGCACCCTGCCCAAAGGATCCGCTTCGGCTTTTAACAACACAGACCCGTTAGCCAAGGCTGTAGGAAACCGCAGCTCCGTGCCGCAACCGCCACTGGCAAAGAGCAAGCTGGGCTGACACCGAGCAGAGCCAGTCGCTTGGCCTTAGACTGGATTATGCCCAGGAACACTCTGAACTGGGACCGCCTGGCAAACCACGCCTCGCCCTCCCGAGATCTGTTCCCCGCGCCGCTGGAACCGGCCTGGGCCCCGGCAGCGGGCGGGGGCCGCGGCCGCTGTCCCCGCAGAGCCCGCCGCGCTCACGGTGCCTCCCCAGCGCTGGGGCGGGGAAGCCACGGCAGAGCTGGTGGCCGCCCGGCTAGTTACAAGTCACAGCCTGGCTAAGCTGGCCGCAGGAAGCAAGCCCGAGTTCGCTTCCCACTCTACCAGCCGCTTTTCCCTCGCGGGGAAGGAGGGATCTGCCTGCGGGGCACCGCACGGCAACCGGGGGTCGCCGGGCCGCCCGGAGGGGCCGCAGCTCCCGTTCCCACGGCAACGCGGCGCGCGGCCGGCCGTTACTGGCTAACGGTCGCCGGCAGGGCGCGCGGGCGGGCGAGGCGCTGGTGCCCGCGGCCGGGGCAGCCGGGGACCCGCCGGGCGGCACAGCCCCGCCGCCCGCCCTCCGCTTCGCTGAGGCGTCAGCGCCACCCGCGGGCCCGGGAAAGAGACGCTGCAGTAAAGAGTACGGAAAAAGCGGCGTTCCTCGAGAAAAGGGGCACTGGCGGAGACCTGGCGGCGTGCTGCCCGTCACAGGCTACCACAGCACCTTAGCAGCACGTCTCCAAACCAGTCGCAAGGAAAAGGAAACAACAGCAGTCACAATCAGTTACATCTTCCCAGTAACATCTGCCAATTCTTTCCATTCAGAAAAGGATTTTCCAGTTGCTCTCTATTGCCTCTGCTTAGCTGAGAGGGAAATGGACACTAAAAGCCATTAGAAGAACAAATCCTGGCCTTTATTGAGATAAACCAGTTTATTTTAGCCTTAAGTAACGGTCTTATCACATCTTTCCCTAAGAGCAGCTTTGCTATACAATTTTAAGTAACTCCTAAATCATATTTCGTATCTTTTCCCCTCCCAGTAAAGCAGCAGAAGGAGCAGTACACTATGCTTGAACAAAGATAGCATCTAGGTTATTCTGTCTTTTGTGGTGAGTCAACAATATTAAAAATAATTCTAATATAATATAATTACTGACCTGCCTAAATTACACGTGCATTCATTTCTACCGTGTTTTTTGGTTTTGTTTAGTTTTTAACCATTCAAAAACCCTAGCTGATCCAAAGCAGCAAACCACCTCATATGCCACACCATGAGCCAGAGACAGCTTTTGGTGGAAGACTTCAGAGAGTCTACCTCCAGCTCACAAGAGGTACTATCCAAAAAGCAAAGCGGCCCCAACGTATCCTCTGGCAAGACAAAACCAAGGCCATTCAATAGCCATGAAAAGATCTGGGAGCTGCTTGGCTAACTGCTTAATACCACGTTAGTGCAGCTAAGTGGCTTCCCTTAAAAGAAATTTAAAAAACAGCAAAAAAAGAGCCACAGGTATCTAAGCTTTACCACAGTCAGACACATTAGCCCTGGAGAGCCATTCTGATCTCATTCTTGAAGGGATTCAGAGGATCACCCTGTAATTGCTGCAGCAAACCCAGTCGTTTGTTGTTAAAATCTAATCTCTCTCTCAGAAAGACAGCCAAATCTTGATCTCGGGCATGTAGTAACATGTGGGCCATTACACAATAGAAGATGATGTGCTGCTTCTTACAGCTAGGATACTTCACTTTGATAGTGACATTAAAATTGCAACAATTAACTCTAATGAAATCGACAATTATGTCTTAATGTAGTAACGGGCTGTAACACAATTAAGTAGAAGTTATCTGAGTGCTTCTTCCTAACATGCACATTCAGGCCTGTACTTTGATCTATAATTTGGCAAGTAAAAGAAACAAATGCAAAACCAGCGGCTTGGACTGCGTGGCAATAGCACTGCACACTGGGCTCTCTTCCTCCCCTCCCACAGCTGACGCTCTCTTGAGGCTGTTTTCTCACTTTTGTAAACAAGCTGTATTTCCATCTATCTTTCCTCAGGAGGAAAGCACCCCCATGCTAGAAATCTTTTCAGCTACAAAAGCAGAGCTTTGCACTACCTGGTTTACCAGAAGTCAGGAGTGGGAGTCTCAGACGAGGCCATGAGCAGCTGAGGTACCAACATGCCTTCTGCTACCACAGGATAGGAAAACCTTGCTGCCCATAGCTGATAGTAACTTCTAGTGCTAAAGCCTCTATCCAGAGAAAGCTGGTTTGCTTTGTGGTTAATTCTTGGCATAGATGAGTTATACATTTAACCCAACAACAAAGTCTTGTGTATGTGAATATAGATAAATACATGAATCTGTCCACATTGCTCTTTTAGTATGAAACTTGATAATCTGGAAAAATGAACACTGAAACATTCTCAGCTGCTTCTCATACTTGTTCCCTTTGCATCTTCTAGATGATGTCAGGAAAAGTAGTGGACTAGGAAGACCCCTCCCCTGACACAAAACAACCCTAAATCTTTAGGGATCAGGACTCCTGAAGCTTATATTTGAACACTATCTTCACCCTATTTATTTATTTTAATAGAAATGGGGGTATTAAATAGGATATTGAAGAAATCCATTCCCCATTAAACAAACAAAATCACCGTAGTTAACACGTTCATGTGTGAGAGATGCAGAACAGAGGGAAGGAGAAAATGTGTTCTGTTGTAAAATATACTACAATTTCTGTATTTCCACAAATTCTTTGCCACAGACTCTGTCTCCAAGCTGAGCTACTGTTTTCTTAGTTTAACCCATAAAAAAAACCAACCTGTGAACATAGTACAAAGTAGGCACACAACCATAACTGCAGCAACACAGAATGCCTCTCAAAGGAAGATGATATGGTGTAACCAACACAAGCAGCACTCACTAGCACAGCAGAGGTGGGTTTGAGAGGTGTTCAGTCAGCACTTATTCGACATTTAGAGACCTGCTGTGAAGTCTCTCCAGGAGCCAGCACAGACCGATGCTAACACACCCCTCCTTCCTTTCCCAGCTCTTCTAAACATCCTGACAATTACTGGTATTAGTAGCCACAGGCAAAGCCATTTTCTGAGAGTATTCAGCATTGACCACGGATCTCATTTATGCATTTCAGTCATCTCTTTTATGGGCAAAGCCAGGACACAGGCACTCAGCACCAGGTTAATTAGAAAGCCTGTGACCAGGTCAAGAATGTAAGAGTGATTAAAATTGCTCCCAGATGATCTTTTAGTTTCATCTGGAAACAAGCACTAAAAGCTTGCCTTTGAAGTATTGTGAAATTCTGTTGGACTTCAACCCCACATACATTGTGCTGAAATTATAGACATATTAAGGGCTAAAACTCAACATTTACTTTCAATTTGTCCACCTAGATGTTTGATCATTTAACTTGATAACCTCAAGAATTAGTAGTAGGCATATATTTCAAATTACATTCCTTTGCCCCCTCATCTTAGACTTTCAGAAAACAATCCCCACACACGTAACAGATAGGTGTCAGGGTAATAAAAAGCAGAACTGTAACAAGGGGGTTTTTTGTGTTTGCCTCTTGGCACAGTAGAATTTGCACACAGTTACGATTCTCAAAAGAGATTCAACTTGTACAGTCAAAACACACAAAATTACATATTAACAGTTAGTAAGAACTTGAATCTACTGTGTTGTTATACCCCTGAAAAAAAGAATGCAGAATTTTTATATGAAGGCACAAGTGGTAGTTAGGCTGTCTTAAAATTAAGAAATATGTTTAAAATATCACTTGGACTTTTTTTCCTTTTATTTAACAAAAGAACACTTACTATTTTAACAGGATTCTGACAGCCTGACAAATGCTATTCATCAATGGCTTTTTCTTTAGAAAAGAAAGTACAGCTAAAGAAAAAAACGACTTTCCTCTATTGCAGGAACTTTATTTTTGTGTTCCATCAGAACTTTTCAAGCAGAACTTAAGATATTTTATTTTACATCATTTGCGGTTGATTGCTCCTCTCATTACCTTGTCTTAGTCACCCTTAGAAGAGTGACCTCAAGATGGCGATATTTCTCCCTTTTTAGAGGCCGGCTGGCAGCTGCTATTGCTGAAGCACCGTCCTTCATTCTTGATCCTTGAGTACATCAAGGTGTAACTGCCCCCCCCGAAAGTTCTGCATACTCCTCTCATAACCGTTCTTGACTGCACCTTACAGTAAAGTCAACATCAATTAGGAAGTGGAGAGCTTTCTGAAGTGTTTTCTCTCTCTTCATAATCTGAAGTCCAAAAGCCAATCTATTTTTTTTATGATTTCAACTGTAGGCTTTTGTTTATCATACTGAAAATGATCCACAGAGCAAAACTAAAAAACAAGTCAGATACTCATCCTTACTTAAAATGTCTAGAGTAAGACCCTAACAATCTGCAAACAGACATTCTGTCCAAATAAAAAAAACCCCAAACTAACAACAAACTAAGAAACAAAAAATATTGAAAATTAATATATATCTGAATACTAAAACCACAGGACAATAACTGCTACCAGTGTTCATTTCAGATTTGTTTTTGAATTAACACTGCGTCAAAGGTGTTTGGTGGCTTCTGTGCCCCCCATATGGCACACAAACAAAATGTACACTTTAACCAAACTCCCCTTTTTCTCTCTCCATCAAGACCTTCCTTGGATGCTATCATTCCATCTAGCATTAGGCTTTAAGTCTACAAAAACACTCCCCGCTAAATTACTCTCTGTCAAAGCCAGAAATGAAAGCTGGAAAGTCTTTGCCTTTCACCACGCTTTAGGAGCACGGCACCCACAGAAACATACCCAGCAAACAAATACCATCCCCGTCCTGAGTTTTCACTGAATAATAACAGCAAAGGGAAACAATTCCTCAAATGCTCTAAAATACATCAGTTATGTGTCTAGAGCTTTTGCACAGGTTCTTACATCACCTTTGGCCCTTCGTACTACCACGAAGGTTGGGAGCCCTCAGTGACCTTTGGCTACCTTACTAGTGAGCGACAAAACATTTTCTGGTTCTACGGAAAAGCAGTCTTGATGGGGATTTAGCATTGCTATAACACATAGGGTTGCAAAAATTGTTGCATACTGAGGGGAAAAAAAGGGGTTTTATTGGATCTGGGGGTGTAGAGAACTGCTCCTGGGAACTGCTTCAAGCCACAGGCAGAGAAGAGGTGTTCTTTACAGTGAAGGTTTTTAATTTGTGCTTAAAATGTTTGTACTGACAAAGGGTGACAACACTGACAGGCTGTGGTCTGCAACATCCATGTACACAAGATTAGGAGTCAAATTTGTGCAAAAGAGATACAAGAGAGCTAGTCTGAGTTTAAAGTCTTACTTTCAGGCATCTCCTACTGCAAACAATGAACATTACACAGCTAGTTTTGGGCATAGGAGATATGGACCAGTTTTCTCCAGGAGCTGATTCAGCTAGAACTCAAGTGCTGTAAACTTACAAATCCAGAGTTTGTAAACCTGGTGCCTGTTTGCAGGTTGTTGTTCTTCCCTGGTGCTTCTCCCACTCTCATTGTAGACATCTCCTTTCATTTAGGAAACTGTAACTGCCTTCCCTCCCATTTTCGGCTCCCCCAGATGTTTCTCCCTCTCTGGTGGGCTTATAAACTCCAGGCACCTTAATGGACTTTATTAGTAATAGGCAACTTCTTATTAGAACATGGACAAAAACTGTTGCTAATTTAATGTCTGTCAATCAACAACAGAACCATTCTTCTTGAAAAACGTAGGCAGATGGAAGTCCTCTATTTGAGGTGATGCTATGGAGAAAATATAATAACAAAGAGTCAGTTACCCAAGAGTACAATTTAGAGAGACAGGACTGGAACAGTTGCTTTAATGAGTGTGTTTGTTGTATCTATTGCTATGCTTATACTGGAGGTGTGCTTTCTACCACATGGTATCTAATAGCAAGAACTCCACACAGAGACAAATACTCCAGGGAGTTTGGTTGGGTTTTTTTGTTGTTTAGTTTTTGTGGTTTCATTTGGTTGTTTGTTTTGGTTTTTTTTTTGGTGGTGGTGGTGTTTGGTTTTGTTTTGTTTTTGAGCTAGTTGAAAGTTTCTGTGGAACTCTTGAAATAGAAACAGGTAAGAAATGAAGATCAAACACTAACAGCCGTCCAGGAAACAGAGCCCTTTACCTGAAAAACAATCTCGTGCTTCTTCAGCCCAGTGCAAGCAACAACACTCATTGCAAAGCACGTAAAAGCAGAGAGCCTGCAGTCACGGCCAGAGGCACCTAGTGAGGAATCACCTCCTCTAGAACTGGCTCCAGCACTCAGGGTGCTGTCTCATGGGTGCCAAGTAGGTGGAGATAAACACATCCCCTGTTCTGCTTGGGTATGTTCTTTCTAATGCAGCCCAAAACACAGTTTGCATTACCTGCAATGAGAGCAAACCATAGATTCTTGTCATCAGAGCTGATATTCAGCTTACAGAGATGGGGACAGACCAGTCTTGCCTGAAAAAACAGCCAAGGAGTAGGTGGGCATGGGACCCGGCCTTTGCTAAATGATGCATTATTTTAATCTATTCTCCATGTAGCCCAACCACCAGCACCAGCTGGTGTTTGGCCCAGGAGCTGTACTGAGAACATTTAAAATCATCTCCTTATGTAATTACAGTGCTATCTCAGTGCTACTTTGTATGCTGAGGAAAGGCAGGCACTCAGCTGCTCAGAAAGCAAGTTCAATTTGCCCAGCTCCTGTATGCTCTTGAAATACTGCCCTATGGTTAGTAGGCTTGTGCCAACAGAACCAAATCCTTGTTGCCCTTTACCGTGAGGCTTTTCCCACACCTCCTGGCTAAATGCTTACTCTTTCTTCCACCTCCTTTGCTTCAGGCTCCAGCCAGCTGTTGTCCCCTGGAAGCCAAACATTTACTGCATAAAATCCTCAACACAAGACAACTAACCTCTCTTAGTGCTTCAGTCAAGGCAACTGCTGCCTTTCAAGCTGATTTCACTCACTAATTAAGCACAGAGACACACCAGAGTGCCTACACGGCATGGTGGCTGCAGCACCCATCACTCCAGCAGGATTCACTCTAATGGGCTAAAAGCTATAGCCTGAGAGCCCACAACAGCTTGTTCACTGGAATGGAAAACCCATTGTTTACTGTGCTCTAAAATTCCCCAAGTTATAAGAGAGGAAAAAAACCCCAACAAACCCCCTCCCTTCTCCAGCCTTGAACACATTAATTATGAATTACCAAAAGAGAAAAAACACCTGCTCCCCTTTTATCATTAACATTTTATGTGTTACACCTTTTGGTTTCTTTCCAGACATTAAAGCTCCCATGGTCCTTCAGAGGTAGTTAAAAAGTATATGGCCACCTTAAGTCCCATTTGCCTACAAAAGCATTTCATCTGTTGCTTCCACAAGGGATAAAGTCTGTTTTCCTCCTACACATGTGCTTGGCTTCCTTTGTGCGCGTGCACGCGTATTTTGGATAAAGTGGCTTCCCCTTGGGTTTGATAGAGCATTCTCCTTCCTGTTGACTGAGCAGTTCACACAGAAACTTTATACAGAGAATGACTGTGAACCATAAGATGTGATTTGTATGGTTTCGGACCTTCTGCAATGTTAGACCACTGTGAAGCCCCTGAGAAACTGGTCAGAGTCTAAATGGCTTTTAGTTACACAAAGTGTAAGGCAGCTAGACCAAAAAGAAAAGGGAAGTAAGTCAGGGACAAACATCTTCTAGTGCCCACATCACTCCATGCTCACATCCACACTCCAACTACATATGAATTTGGAAAAAATGTCTCCTCTCACAGGGAGGAAATAAAATCTCCTAAACAGCAACACAGATAACACTGCTTAAGTTTATTAAGGACAGTAAATTGTAAGGTTAAGGTTGTAATTGGTGATGCTTATCCTGATCAAATCAGTACCTCTGAACACATTTGTGATAAAAATGTCAACAGAGCAGACATTTGTTTTAATGAAAATATTTTCAGACCAAAATAGGAAAAAATTCAATTACCTTATTCAGCATAAAAGAGCCAGAAGGCAAATTACTGTAAGTACTTTTAAGTTGGAACTCTATTCAAATTAAAACACCACTGATATTTACAGAACACAAAAATGGAAGTTTCACTAAATATTGAAATCTGAACTCAGTGCATAGTTTCAAATCCTTTGAGACAGGAATAATATTAGAAAAGTGTATTTTTGAGTGATCAAAGCCAAAGGTTTTACAATCTGAAAAAAACCTGACAACCTATTTTACATTTATATCCCAAATTACTTCAGCTACTGATATTGGGTTAAACGTCATCAAAGTCAACCTCTCATGCTGAAATGTGGCTCTGATAGCTGAGGAAATAACTAGGGAATTTGGAGTTTTAAGATAAGAAATCAGAAAACTTCAGCAAAACCCCATCGTATTTATATGGGCCTATTTCTAAGAAGATAGTCAAAGAACAACTGTCTGAATTGGGCAGTTTTTTACTGTAGACAGACTATTAAAAAACCAAAAGACATCGACCTAGAGAAGCTATACAGAGCTGAAGGCTGTTTTGAACATCTCCTGCAATTACTTACTTCATAACGAGAATTTTAAATAACATTTCCATCTACTTAAATGACAGATTCCTCTATACCCTATTTTTAAAAATGGGTTCTCTTCACTCCCATCCCTGCCCCGTCCTTCTGTGTAGCTCACTGTAATTCTAATGCCATACAAATTCAGATACAAAATACTCATTTCCTTGTTCTCATCAGCTGGCTATACATTGTTCTGCATCTGTACTCTCTATTCAGCTAGCGACCTACACAAGGCAGCAGCCACCTCCTCCAGTCCTTCTTTCTGCACCACCAGCTGCAGTGAGGAGAAATTCTTGATTCTCCCTCAATCACAATGTTTGGGCAAGTAACAGAAGGTTGACCCTTGACTGCGACAGCCTCCAAGCAAACTTCCAGAGCCACCATCAGACTCTGTAAGGTGTCAATAATGTCTGAAACTAGAAAAGGAGAATATCTTAAAAAGACAGATATTTCTCTGATGAGCAACTAAAAGAATACATTGAAGTGTTGCATATATTCATGACTGGAGTTTCCCAAGTCAAAATATTTAAGAAAATACATTTTTCAAAAAATCCAGAGATGGCAGCTTTTCCTGAAAATTCCCTCCTGCCTCCGAGTGCAAAGCACCACACTACAGCATGTCCTCGCCTCCTTCCACCCTCCTGGTGAGGGCTGCTTTGCCAGTGCTTCCAGACAACATTAGACAGAAAAAAAAAAAAATGCTTTTGTTATGCTGGCTTCTCACACCAGATTTCCACACTAAGGCATCTGCGTGCAGCATGACTATGCTTTGTCACTTCATCCACATTCCCATCAAGTTGCAAGAGCCATTAAGCACAAAGTCAGCTCTTGCAGCCCTCACTACAGGCAGTCATTTTGGTGCGTGAGCTCACAGCACCAGAATACACTGCTGGTCCATAAACATCAACACTGCAATAATCAACACCTAGAGTATTTTTCTATACTTTGTACAGCTTCAACAAATAGAAGGTACTGAAACATACGCAACAGAAATGACCAAAACTCCAGTGCAAGCTCCAAACACCTCTTTTACATCTGTTTACACCACATGCTATAAGGACATATCTTCATGGCCTGAGGTACCTCCCTCTTAGCAGTGTTTTTCCATCTCAGTTAATTATTAGCTGCTAGATAACCAGAAATAGAAAATGCTTGGAAGTCGCCTGCATTTGTTTACCAACTCCAGCCTTTGATAAAGATACAGAACTGAACTCAGTAAGTTCATTTCACAGTAAACCAAAAATAACTTCTCTTCACTGAGTTTATATCATGTAATTAAGTCAAGATAGAGGGGGAAGAGCTTCTTTAGATAAATAAAAGTGGCTTCTTTAGATAAATTCCTAAAAGGCATAAGTAATGTCTACAAATACCTAGAACACCCAAGAACAGAAATACCTTATCTAGCAAAATCATCTGCTTTCCCCAGCAATTTTTGCTGCTAAAATATTTTTCTAGAGAACAGCAGAGGACAGCATTTCTTGAGTTCACATTCCCCGAGAGACTATACACAATTTCTAAAGTAAGATACAGCAGAACAGTCATAGAATGGCTTAGGCTGGAAGGGACCTCAGAGATCATCTAATCCAACCTCCCTGCCACAGGCAGAGACACCTCTCAACTGGACTGGGTCGCTCAAGGTGTCATCCTTGAGCAACTCCAGAGAGGGGGTATCCACCACCCCGTAGGCAATCTATTCCCCAGTCTCACCACCCTGTATTGAAAAGCTTTTTCCTCAGATCAAATCTAAACCTCAGTTTAAAACCATTTCCCTTCACCCTATAACTGGACACTCTTGTGAAGAGTCCCTCTCCAGCCTTCCGTAGGAACCCTTCATGGATTGGAAGGCAGTTATAAGGTCCTCATATTCTGAAAGTCTGAGCTTTCATATACAAATCACTCATCCCAACAGCCAATGCTCCTCCTGCAATACCCTCATGGGACACAGGATAAAAGGGCTACGTAGCTCCATTTTCCTGTAAAAAATTCCATCATTTCCCATAAACATTTCTCACCTACAGAAATGCTGCTTGTTAAGTACCTGTGCCTAGCCAATCAGTGATACAAAGCAACTACATTCACACCATAACCCGAACAGCAGAGTTATATCCCAAAATTCAAGCTCAAATGAAAGTTTACTTGCAGAAGAGATTTGTATTTTATTCCTCCTCTTCATCCAAAGAGAGACTCCATCAGTCAGGTACTTCCCAAGAAACAGTATTGGCCCTGAGCAGGTCAGCTGTGATTAATTTAAGGAGCATGATAAAGCACAGGCAGCTCAAAGAGCATCCGACTGCAGAACAGCCCTGCAATAAACATCTGTGTTACTGCAGAACGCTATAAAGCAGCAGATATTCAGCTGCTCTGTGTTGCCATTTGTCTAGAAAACATTGAAATCAGGGCTGCAACATCCTGGAAATCTAATTGTTGTTTGCTTAATCGATCAGTAACATTTGGGCATTTGATGTCTTTTGATCCTAATTTAGGAGCACCCTAATTCACAGGCTTTAAGGTCTCCCCTGGCAGAAACCCATCTGATTGCTGTGGTGAGCTTAGGCCTTCATTCTTTACTCGCTGTGACACTGCAGCCTATTTCAATCACCTGCCTGGTGACACCAGCTCTGTTTCAGAAATGGTTGTCTCTGTTTTGATGCCCTAGTTGAAATATAAACAGACACACTTCAGCTCCTCATGCTTCTCTCTACTAGCAAATGCCTAAATGCGTGTGTTTTATAACCAAGGGAAAAAAAACCCAAACAATACTGGGATAACTTTACTGTTGAATTTGTAAAGTTTTCTACTATCAAATCAAAGTAGATGTTTTTGCCAGCTTAGGTTTATTGAACTTGATGAGCAAATGATTCCTTTTCAATTAAAAAGGGGTCATTTCCATGGCTGTCTGCAATGCTTAATGCAAATGAAGTAGCACTCACGAAGCTGCTGAATGGAAAAGGTGAGTTCAGTTTCACCAATGATAGATAGTAACCAACAATCCACTGCTAAACAGAATCACTGCTCCCTCACTAACAGAACGCAGCTGAGTATTGCTCTAACCCTGAACAAGTTTATTTAAGCTTGCAGAACTGATACGAGAACACAAGCAAAGGAATCCTCATGCTTATATGGGTAGTTATTTGGGATAAACACTGCCGGGCAGGAGCCAGCCCCCTCTGCTCATAGCTGTGTCCATGCCCCCAGGCACTCTTGGGACACACTGGTCCTGGGGACTTCCCTGCTCTGCCATTATGGAAACATCACATTTTATTACATCTTTTTGTCAGGACCCACATACTGGTTCTCTCCACATCAGATAGCAGAGCCTTGCCAGTGTCTCCTGCCTGCTCACTGAGTGCAGTGCTCCCAGCTTCCAGGCCTATGCAGGATTTAAAACACACAAGCAGCAGAGCTTTGCTCTAAGGGGGTTGAGAACTGAGCCTAAATTTTAAATCAAGATTCACTGGATAACATCATGAACGTGGAAGATCACTTCTGTGAGAATGTGCTTACACACCTAACACAATTAAAAAACCATAAGTTTTGGTGTATCCTTTAAGTTAACTCTCATCTCAGCTGATGTAATAAGGTCTGTCCAAAGTTTTTATTTCTAAAGCAGTTTTGGATAATAAATCTGCCTCCCCCAGTCTTAAGGAAAAATGATCCATTCTCTAGGAATAAAATCAATAACAGCATTAAAAGAGGACAGCCTGGTGGAGCATGTAAACATGGTTTGGAAATTAGATTATTTTTAATGCCAGGACACTGGGCTATTACAACTAATAACATAGGGAGTATTCAATTTCTTCCCAGCCGTAACGGAATGCACCAAAATGCAACACTAATATATCATTAATTTGATAAATGTTATGATAGTTTTCAAGGCAGTTGCTGAAATCACTGATGCATTTCAGGTGTAGGTGCTGTTTGCAAACAACAAAAGAACCTTCACTAAAGAAAAGTCAGTGTTGAAATAATCAGGGAACTTTACGTGACCTTCCAGAAATGAGCTTTTTGCACTTAGCCAGCCTAACAGCAAGTAGGAAAATGCCCTCACGTACTAAAGAAGGTAGGATTTCTTGACTCACAGTCCTACTGGCCCCACAGTTTTTTGTTTCTTATTATTCCTGAGAGAGGTATATGGAGCTAATTGCTGACAGAGATGCTGCACCACCACACCACTCACTGCCCGCCTGTAGGAAGCAACCTCTCCTGCAGCAGCTGTAGCAAGCACCAAAGAGCATACACACATTGCTGGATCAAGCTTTCTGCCTCCTTGTATCAGAGGCAAGCAATGGAAGACGTATGGGTCAGGATCCAGCAGTTCACTAATTTGCTGGTCTCTGATAAAGGGGCTGTGCCACGACCCTGACAAAAGCAGTGCATGAAGGTATTATTCTCACATTCTCATAAAGCCCCCAGAACATGCAAATACTCAGCCTGTGCCCATATGGCTTTGCAATTCTTATTTTCTGCCCCTCTCTTCAGAGCATGGATCTGCTAGAGAAATCTTTTTGCATGGCTGTTCTTACAGCGTGGAGGGCAACAGAATCCAATCCCACTGCTGAGAATTCTCACCCCTACAAGAATCAAAGTGTTAAATAACAAAAGCATAGATAGATATAGATAGATAGATAATAGTGTTAATTCCTGCCCCTACAAGAATTAAAGTGTTAAATAACAAAAGCATAGACAAATAACAAGAGCACTGTTTAGATAAAAGCACTGTTAAAACTAATGCTTCTAAGTCTAGGCTAGGAACAGTTTGATGCAGCAGACTTGTTAATATTAGATGTTTCCTGGCATTTTCCTGCCCCCTAAGCAAGAGAAGTATTTTAAAGAACTCCAACCCCAGCAGAGCAGATGGGGAAACATACTAATTTCCTCTCGGTGTTTAAACACAGACCAGGACAATTCACCTTTTTGCTGCTTTGGGACCCTGTTGTTAGAGCTCTCCTGTGATGGGTTAATTGAGATGGTCCCCATGCATTAGTTTCCAGAAGAGCTGTCAAGTATTATCTGCTGTTTGAGCTGCTTCTCTTCCACCACTCATACTGTTTCCGTGCACCTTTTTAAACTAACTCTAGTCTGCTCTCTATTTTAATGCACAGTATTCATCCTTTTAGCTAGTGATTCACATTGGAGATCCCAATATCTCCTCAGGACACATCCTTCCATGCCAGGGAAGCAATAGTGACAGGCCATAAATTCCACCTGCTCCTTTGAAGAGAGCAGGATTCGATCATGCTCTATGGCCCTTCCTTCAAGGGACACATCTGATAAGAACAGGCAGCCCTCCTGCCTAACCGCCCACGCCGTGATGCATTCCCCTGTTTCTGTCATGCACTGTGTGGCTTCCACTGGCAGGAGCAACATAACACATGTGCTGCTTAATGGAAAAGCACCTCACACAGAAAGTTTGCTAGTCCTTTAACAGGCAAACACAACTGTTGATTAAATATCAGCAAGAAGTCGAGAGTAGATGGTGGTCAAAGGAGAGCCTGGGTACTTTTTGGTCACAATGTACCCTCAAGATGATGGAGCAACTCTTATTTTTTGTCTGCTTGCATTCATCCCTGTTTCTGTAGAAGTGACAGGAAAACAAGGCCAGACTGTATTCAATAATTAACTCGGTTTGTCTATATATAGCACATGAAAATAATCAGAGAGTTACAACAAAAATACTTCTTTGGCACCTGTTTGGGTGAGTAGGTAATAACCATGGATGGGCACACAGTTTTGCAGACTTGGTCCTGCTGGGCTATGAGCAGTGCTGTAGTTCCTCTCCCTTCAAATACTGGGCTATCAGCTTCCTCTGGAATTGCCCTAAACAACAAAGTGAGTGCAGCCAGGCTGCAAGTCAAAGGGGCAGAGAAGAAAAGGCATCTTCCCTTCTCTGGGACAGCACATTCTGCCTCCACCTCGTGACCATTACTTGCTGACACCAGAAGAATCAGCTGGGAGTGAAGGAGCACATGGAGGCACTGGGAAAATCTGTAAGGAGATAGAGAGGAGTAGTATTACCCAGCACTGCAGAATCCCTAACTGTCCATACCATTCGTGTTTCTCCCCCAACTCGGGCATGTTCAATGGTTCTTTGTTTATGTCTGGAGAGTGGACACCTTTTATTGTCTACACAGAGATTTCCAGGTAAGGGTTTTATCAGTTTCCATTATTATTTCAGTGGGAATTCTATGAGCTATAGAGAACAACACTTACTTGCTTGTAGTGTGGATAGCTGCAAGAAAATGGCTAACACAAAGTAATTCACATTTATTGGTCTCTAAATCATTTCACTATCTCATCAAAAGTACTAGGTTAGAACATGACTTTATATTTATTTGTAAAGCTCCTTTCATCTCAAAGGAATTACATCAGCTAATGCTGACATGCAGCTGCCTCTGGGGTGTTATTCTGTTTCCATAAAAACTTTGGAAACACTAACAGTGCAAAGTGTGAAATCCAGTGAGAGCAGCAAAGAGCTGTGCAGGGTCAGACCAAAGGGCTGCCTAGCTCAGCACCCTGTCTGCAGCAGAAGCAGTATATGGACACCTAGGGGAAAGAACAAATAAAACAAGTTCATGCCTTAAAAAATAATAAGTAAACAAAACTCCCCCCCCGCCCCAAATCCTTCAAGTATTTTCAGTTCAGGATATTTCCCAAGTCAAATCTGAATCCATATACATTTTTTTTGCATCATCCACAGCTTGCTTTGGCAAGTAGCTACACATCTGTCGCCTGTTGTGAGAAAAACTACTTCCTTTTCCTTGTTTTGATTGTGTCTCCCACTAGCTCCATTTGCTGCCTCCTAGTTCTTGTACTAGAAAATAAATTGAGGTTTAGGGACACACTAAAAATGGAAGGAAAGAGAAAAGCTCATCACCATATGTAGGGTTCTCTTTTTTTTTTACCAAAAAGAGAGGGAAACAGATGTTGGCAAACCCCCCAAATCCTCTGAGAGCAAGTATTTATATACAAATACTATGCTTTCTCAAAATACCAAGGGGAAAGAATGAGGGGGAAAAATCCCCCTTCAATTACTTGAGCTGAAATTTGGACAAAATTTTGCTTTTAACAGCCTCAGACACAGAGAGGTTTGTGGTTTGGTTTATTTTTTTACATTCAGAATAATTGCCCAGAATCCCAAATAAAACAAAATACCCCTTACACCCCCTTCCAAATGTCAGGATATGGATTCACTGCAACTGAGCAGGAGAGTGCTGCTTCTTGACCCCACAGCAGCTCTTCCCTCCTCCTCCTCTCCTTCCCCTCTCCACCAGCAGCACGGGTTTCAGTTCAATGGGCTTTACAGAAAGGTCTGCCATAAACTTGTAGGCACTAACTGTTGTTCACTTACTGGCACCTTCAGCTGCCTCTTGACTGTGTCATAAACCCAAAGTTTGCTAGAAAGAGTGGCAAATGCTCCAGCTAAAAACTCTCTGGCAGCACGTTCTGCTATAATCACAGTGCTGTTTATTTCAATTAGAAAAAATAAATTAGCTTTTCTGCTTTAAATTGGAGCACTATGGGAGGACTTGGAGACATCAGAAGATTCAAAATATGGATATTGATGGTTTTATGTATTTCAATATGGCACCTCTAGTTCTCAAACAGAAAATTTCCACATTTTCTCCCCTATTAACATCTTAATTCTGCAGAGAATGCAGATTACATTCCACATTACTTTAGTCACTAAAACACTGTCTTGCATTATGTATGTGCAGAAAACACAAATGATAGTTGCCTTGAAGTGTAGACTGAGTCTTTCTGAGTATTTCCCTATTCTACTTGACATACATCAAATTCCTTACATCTCACCTTGTAGCTCAGCTTGGCTGATAGGCTACTACATCCAACAGATTACACTTCTATGCCTAACTTTACCTCCAAAAATTTCTACTAGAATAATTTAACCTGACACGGACCAAGGGAACCACAATGCTCATTACATCTATAGAAAACAACAGAGAAAAGTAGAAAGTAAATAGAGCTGTAAAGGAGTGAAGTGAAACTGGGAAAATCAGTTACTGAATGTAAATACTAATAGCTTCTAGGATGTTGACAGCTAGCTTTAGTTATCCTTACTACAACGTCCAGAGTTTCAGAGTCTTTGTAAAAGTGGTCCAAAATAGCTCCCTTTTAATATTTCATAATAAAATATGTGCAGAGAAGTGGTGAAACTCATACTGGAAGAGGAGAAGAACAGTAAAATTCTTGTTTTAATATTTGTTTGGTTGTTTGTTGTTTTTTTTTTAACCTCCCATTTAATGCCATCAGGAAAGTTTGCATTCATTCACCAGCATGCAAAGCATCAGGCAATATGTTGATAAAATACGTGCCCTGTCAAGCTTGCAGATCTCCAGTATGATCCACAGCAACACCCTAAACATATTTGTGCAGCTATTAGCTTGGTTTCTTTAGCTGCCCTTATGAGAAGTCTTGAAGCAGTTCACAGAAATGGTCTGAGATATTTACAGAGGCAAAGATGGCAGGCAAAGCAGACTAAAAAAGACAAATGGCTGCAAAGCTGCTGAATGTATCTTGTTTATAATTACAATTAAATACCACCATAAGTTATTCTTATTTTGTCCTGGAGATTAAAAAAAAAAAGAAAATAAAAGTAATAACCTGGTGTTTCTGCAGGTTTTGTTCAGAAGCCTAAGGCAAATCATAATCAAATGCCTTGTCCTTAGGCCAAGGCAATAAAGAATGTTCTTCCATGGACTTTGGCTGAACTGAACAAGCCAAACCATTTGCTTTTTCACTGCCTCTTTTTAAAAATCCAGTATTTGTTCAGGTCTGTGTAGCACATACACTGCTGAAAAACATGAAGTATCTTTTATTGTCAAACACAGTTGATTCTGCCAGCCCCCTCTATTACACTTCCAGTCTTTACTGAAATTTGGCACTGAACACGGCTACCGGAGCCAGGGGACTGTTTATCGCGAGTCCACCAGGAGAGGACATTTCTAAACCAGCAAAGGGAGCCTGAACCAGCATTTATCATCATTTCACTTCAACCAAACTTTTAAAAGCCACGTTTGCAAGCCCAGACACATCTGTGCCTCTTACTGCCAGTATTTACTGGAAAAGACCTGGACACAGGGCGACTGTGGATGTAGGGCCTGATTTATTTTAGAGCATGTTGCACACACTTTCCCATTCATGCTTATATTTTATGGTTCTTCCTCTCTTCTCCCAGTATCAGTTTCACCAGTCCTCTGCACCTATTCTATTATGAAATACACATGACACTGTACCAAAAAAAGGAGACCACATTTGTTTTGCTTTCAGATCCATGAATCCTCTTGCAATAGAGCAGAGGGCTGCAGCTGTGCTTGGATCCTGTGCCACAACAGGTTACATTTTCCTCACAAAGTAGTCAGCAACACATTCAAGAAGGTCTGTCATAGTATCTTTTCCTTGAGAAGAGTGATGGGTTTAGAATTTGAGGTACCTGGTAAGCAGAATGGAAGTCTTTCTCAGCATGTCAGGCATAACACATTCCTAGGCAGGGTCTCCGAGAGTTTCAGTGGATGTGCTCAAGAAAAGGATGAAGGTTGGTTGTTTGGGGGGTTTGGGGTTGGGTTTTTTTGTTTGGTTGGTTGGTTTTTTTGGGTTTTTTTGGTGGGGGGATTGTTTAGTTGTTTTTTTCCCCCACATGTGAGAAATATATAGTGATCCTCAGCACCAGTTAAAACACCCAATATATTTTAAGGCTTTAAATCTAGAGTCAATAGTCTATGTGACCAAAATCAGGATAGTCCCATCTAGAGATTTTACAAACATCAACAATCATCATTTTAAGAGTAAGCTTTCTTTTATAGGCCTTGTATTTGTTTGATTGAAATATAAGATAAAAAGGAAAGAAAAATATGACCCAGAACACTTTTCCATGTCAGAAATTCCACGTTTTTTGCTAAGAGCTCATTTTAATGAAGAATTGAGAACATTAAATTTAAAACTCCAAAGTATGTTGTTTCAAGCACCAGTGATTTGTTTTGACTTGCATTCTATATTCCATATGAATCAAAACAAGATGTTTTGACAGGATTCTGTCAAGATCATTAGTGGTAATTAATCTATTCCCACAAAAGGTTTCAATTTCAGCAGGAAACTAGACTGTCAAGATTGTTGATGGCTCTGATAGAAGCACTGCAACAAGAAGCTATTCTGTCTCAGAGGTCTCGGGTGGCTTTCTCTACATATTTATACAAAATACACTTCCTCTGTCAGTATTGACACATGTAATTTGTTACTGTGGTTAGCTGAGGGTAAATTTTTTATTATATACAACAGCCTGTAAAATTCAACATTAAGGGAAGAAGCTTCAGATAATTTTTGTAGTAATGTTAACATCTGCAACCCTCATATCTACAGACTTCACAGCCTTCCAAGGGGAACTGTAGAGCAGCAATGGTCTTTGCCCTACTAGAAAGAAAAACTAAAACCATTTTGATCATATTCTATTCCCAAAGACTACCCATTTCTGAATTTTTATTAGTCTCTTTTCAGGCTCATACTACAGTAACTGTCTGGCCACATGGACTTTCAAGGCAAATGTAGAAGACAGACATTTGGCAGCTCTCATAAATAAGGGCAGATATTTCATACTTACTGGGACAAAAATATAACAGAATCTTGTAAGTTCCACTCAACAGCCAGCTCAGCTTCAATTACTTTGTCAGTTCAGCACGTTGGTATATTGCTTAATGCCAACCAGAACTATCAAAGATCAATATATACAGACACACACTCCCTGTAAATTTTCCAGGTTCAGTACTCCTAGTTCATGCCATTTAGCACACTTAAATGTGTGTGAGATGAGGCTTTCACGTCAGCTGATGTCATGTAATGCTGAATGAGCTTTGCCAGCTCTGTGGTAGGAGCAGCTAGTCTATTTGAAACTATTTTGAAGATGTGTGTACCAAAGAACAACAAGGAAATCTACTTATGCTCTCTGTCATCTTTCCTTACACCAGGATGGCCCCAGGATGGGGACTGGAACTTGCTGTCAAGCACTGTAGGTAACCAGGGCACTGCCTGCATCCATGCTGAAAAGCCAGAAACAACATTTTCTTTGTTTTCTTTTTGAGAAACATGCTGGCAATCCTCAAGAGTAGGCAGCAGTACCACCATCAGTCAGGCACAGTCTCCCCTCCATTAGGTTACCAAGCACTGCCTGCGATGGACCTTAGAAAAGGTTGCTCTGTCCAGCACAGAAATTTTAACATCAGGGAAGGAGTTTGACATTGTTCATCATTTAGCGAAATGCCAGAGAGGCAGGAGGGCTCTCAGTGCTCCCACTCCACCTGCTCTATCCTCCCATGGGGGCTGGGAGTTCATGCCCAAGCAATCAGATCCACCACCCCTCCATCCCTGCAGTGTGGAGGAGGTCGCAGCTCTCATCTGTCATTTCTTGTTCATGCCATATTCTCTCTTATGTCCTCGGACTGCATCTTTCCAGCACATGCCTATAAAGATTAAGGTTTAGAAAAGCCTTAAGTGTGACGAGACCACCCTCGCAGGCCTTGCAGTTTTAAGGCTCTGGTCTTAACTCATCATTTTCCAGTTACAGCTGAAGGCAGTTGCCTAGACAACAAGCCTGATTCATCAGCAGTGAATTGTCAGGGCAACCGTCTCTGGCCATACCTGGGATGTGCTGAACAGCACTGTTGTGCAGCAGAAACAGCTGACAGACGTAGAAGGCCACCCCCCAAAAAAAATGCAAGTGAAAAAGCTAAAATCTTCCACTGGACTATCAGTTTCCTAAGCCAAAGTCAGATACTTTGCACTGCTTCACGTCAAAAAACTGAGCACACTAACTCCCTATGAGGAAATAAAAATATTTTTTTTTAACAAAGGAATTAATCCTATCTCAGCATAATACATATTCGTGTCACGTGACTGTGTCGAGCCCTGCACCGCTGTGTACACAATGCCCTTTGCTTATGCTGTCCCCATCTTTTGGGATGTAACCTGGGAGGAACTTCACGGTGGTGTTTCATGGAGAATTTGCTCTCCATTTCTTGCTGGCCTATGGAAAGACACTTGTATTGATTTCTAATTTTAAGTATTTCTTCCACTGTGTTTTCTTTTAGAATATGTGCACTTTAAGAAAATGCATACGTGCCTAAAATGTATTGAGGTGGGGGTAAATCACAATAACATGTAACAGCTATTATTTAAACTACTTTATAGGCTCTTGAAAATATTTGAATTTTTTTTTTTTCTCCAAATTTCGTCAGTCTTATCAGGTATCAATTATTCATTTTCCAAATGTATTTCAAACAGTGCAATCATAATTAAATAAAATACCCACTTACTCTATTTGACCAAGTCTCTCAGTCAATAAAGAAATCACATAGCACAAATTAGAACACTGGCAGAGCTCTTTAATATATCTTTGGGTCCCTCACCTGTGCCCTGCCTGCTGCATGTTCTTGTATCCCATCTCTCTGAGAAGTTGATTAAGGAAGTAGAAAATTATAGCTGAGAGTTTGGTTTTCTCTCCCCAAACTAACATAGAACAGAAAAGCTTTTACAGCTCCAAGAGCCAAAGCCACTCCACATCAGCACCTGCAGGCTTGGTTTCAGAGTCTTACTCAGCCTTGTTTCAGAGTTTTATTGCCATGTCTGCTCAGGTTATGCCAGTCTCCCCTGTCCCCTGTATCACCCACATCACTCCTCCTGAGTGCCACAGGTCAAAGGAACCATTATGGCTTTATTCTCCACAAGGACCTGTGGCTATTTTTGTATTTCTCTTCTCTAGCCTGTGTGCAAATATCAGGCTTGTGTCTTCTTGATCAGAGGGCCTGGAATGAAACAGGAACAGAAAGCTGCATGCAGTATTATAAGGAGGCCAAGGAATCTCAGCACTTCTCTAAACATATTTGGACTTCTTCAGCATTGAGCCAAAGCGTTACTTATTCCCTACACATCTAAAATGCTAAATTTCCTGTTCACTTAGCCTTTTTTCTTTTTTTTTCTAAATGGGCTTTTTAGTATCAAGGATTCTGAAGACTTGTCAACTAAGCTCACTCACAGTACACAAAGGTTAACATTTGAAAACCATACCTGGATTTGTTTAGCAGACTGATGCTCTGCTTAAACAGCAGCTTAATCAGAACAAGAGTTGGAAATTTGTTATGTAAAAAGGGGCCAATACTTGCTAACTTGTTGATTCAATGTCAACAGTAAATTCAAGTAACCTGGGTTTAAACTCATCTGAAAAATCAAGTCAGAGAAAATAAACAACATATCTCTCAGGTGAGGTAATTACTTAATTAGTGACAGCAAAGTAACAAGCATCTTATCAATCACAGCCTTATCGAGGCAGTCAACGAGGCATTATCATGTGTATCTGCCCAACAGGTCTTGGTGAGTTGAGAGATATATTTATGGCAAAAGATAACTGCTAGTAACAGGAGCCATTTCCCATTCAACATACGAGACAGTAAAACCTGAACAAATGTTTCAGAATTGTCTCAATTATTTTGTGGCAGCTAAACCAAATGTTTTTTAATACCAGCAAGCCTTGAAGACAAAGCTATGCTCCTGTCTGCTGCGAGATTTCTGCCTTTTTGCTTACAAGATATTTCAAGATGAATGCATGTGAGTTATCTTCAGCCTGTTTCTGATGACTGAGAAATGACTTTTAAGCAGACAGTGAGGAATGGGAGCTACAAAACCTCTTCCTTGAGATCTAAAATACACTGAAACTCTAACCAAGGGAACGGTACTTTATAAAATCTGCACCCTCTGGGGGCTTATAAAGAAAAACCTGCTGGTCCATAAATACCAGGGAGGTAATAAGTCCACAAAAAATTGTTGGTTCAGCTATTTAATGTGTCATCGTCTTTCGTACATGGTGTAGGAAGTGCACGGCGTTGGACCAACATCGAAGCCAGCCGATCAGGTTCGGTCACATACAGCAACAGGACTAAAACTGCTCGTCCAAATCCCACGCCCAGTTCAGTGGACGCAAACCCAACAGGCTGAAAATCACAAAGCTTGTGCAGGGACCACCGTGCCTTATGAAGATGGAGAGTCAGCCACCTGCACTGTCGCTGGTCCGGCATGCTTAGAAAAGAGCAAACCTCCATCACCACTAAGGACAACAAACACGGCCCAGGCTGAAGGAGGTGATCCAATCTCCACCATCCTCCCTCTGCCTTGCTTTCATAGCAGAACATTGCTGGCTGGAAAGGACTGGATAGGGTTACTAGAAATGTGGTCTGTTTTAGCAAGAGGGAAGAACAGGCTCAGAATTAGTTGAATTACATACACTTCTGCACTATTCTCACCTTTCATTGTGATAGTCTCAATTATAGGTGAGTTTCTACTAACAGAAAAAAATGAACAGAGTGAGGGGAAAAAAAGTTTCTGGATCTGGCAGGTCTCAGGAAGAAATCCCAGTGCTGTGTTAGTCGCCTCCTCTTGCTCAGGAAGGCTTGACCTGCAGGGAGGGGGAAAATCCTGCTATGTCATTGATCACTGTATTTTTCAGGTATCTTGTTTTCAGAGAAAAACAATCTAAGAGCCTCTGAAAGGCAGGAGCAGGGCACCATTGTGCTTTGGTATGACTGCATGAGTATGACATAGTTAGACAAAAAAGACTTCCCCCCCCCAAGAGCCTCAGGGAATTGAGCTTCCTCTCAGTACCGCCTGCAATCTACATAAAGCTATTTTTTGCCACAGGCACTCGGTGCTGTGTGACTGAGCACTCTGGAGTAACACTTCTTGGTTACACTTCTTCTTGGCAACCAAACGGCCGCTCAGGGGCTTACTCATAAAGCTAGCCTGAAACAGGGGGAAGCGTGCAGGAAAACTGCCCAGGACTGTCTTCCCCAAAGCTTCACAGCAGCTGAAGAGTAAAAGCCAGACCATTTTCTATTTCCTAACTTTCCAGACTGAGCAGTCTCAGCGATGGCCATGGTGTGTGCTGAAGAGCTGGGCCGCTGGTCCTCCAGCCCAGGAGGCTGCTGAAGACACGGACCATATTTTTCATGATGCTGACTCCAGGGGATGAGATCTAATTTCCAGATGAGAGGACCTTCCTGATGAGTGTCTTCAGTCAGCAACTAGGAATATAGGTGTATTTGTTCACTTAATTAGAGCTTTGAAATGGATTTAATAAACAAATGTGAAGCAAAGATGCCTTGCAACAGCTAGCAAGGCAGGTGAATATGGTGTCCACTGGCAGGCAGTGGGGAGAAAAGAGGATGCATGTGCAGGGTCTGAGGAAGGGAAGCTGCCTAAGCTTACTGCAGCTGAATACGCAAGCAGGATTTGATTGCACATTTGTGAGAAGGTTCCCCCATTCCCTCTATCCTTTGGTAACAGGTTTTCTGAGAGTGGAGAAGAGGAAAGGGAGGCAAACGCCATCAGCAGCTCTGCTCACCTGACTTCCTAAACGAGGAGCTGGTCTTTGCTCTGTACTGACGTCGAAAGAAGCACTCCCATCCAGATTTCACAGCACAAGGACAGCCCTTGAGAGCAGAGAGCAGTTTGCAGCTCTGCACACACGAACAAGAGGAAATTGGGAACGAGCTGAGCCTGTTCCAGCTTCTGGAGCCAGGTCCTCAGGAGACAGCTTTGCTGGCAGCAGCTACACTGCTACTTTCCTTCACATAGCAGTCGCTATTTGATGTTGCCTTTTCCTGCTCACACCCTAGCTCAGATGGCATGGTTAAAAGAAACAGAACAACAACAACAAAAGAGATAAACTCATCTGCACACCTTACAGCTGACTCCTTCGGCCTGAGACTAAACCCTCCTGTGGTGATAGAGACCATGTGCCCTGGGAAGAAGGGAGCTACTCCAAGACTAGTATTGCAAAGAAAGCGTCCCAGAATGCACAGTGTCCTCCCTTTTCTGCAACAGCTTCTCCTACTCCTAGGGCAACAGGACACACAGCGTAAGAAGGCAGCAAAGAGTGGGGCCAAGACCTAAGAGGCATTTCCAGCAAAAGCAGGCCTTCCTGGGAGAGTCAGGCAAACCATCAGCACCATCACATGCCATCAGCACCATGTCCTCAGTTACTAATAAATCATACTATTTCAGATTAAGCTTTAAAAATAAAACATGCCAGTCTGCCGTTTCCAGCAGTGCCCAGTGCTGGGTATTTTGGATCCTCCCTCCCATGCACCCTGCCAGACAGGATCTTAATATGTCTTAATGTGACAGGATAACAGCTCTAGCCTTATAAACTAGGGATTATTTC